>JBBPCZ010048002.1:0-12985 GCA_037974445.1 Brycinus macrolepidotus
CAAAATGGCGGACGCGCTGACGTATCGTGTCAACTGGGGAACACAGTGAATGCGGCGTCTACCTATATATGTCTATGATTCCAAGTGCTTTGATGTAAAATGGTGAATTGATAAAGTTGCTGACTCTAGGTTTCCAATGAAATATAACCATTTTATTTACTATCCAAAATAACCACTGAGCCTATTATTACATTACAAAGTTTTTATATGTAATGTTGATGATAATATGATGAATAGTTGTAAAAAAAAAAAAAAAGGGTATTATTTTGCTTGACAACCTTCAGGATGAATGGATGACATGCTAGACCAAACACCTTCTGTCAAAACTACTGTAAAACCATCTCTCAGACATCAAGCACTGCATCCATTACCATTTCCTGTAATATCCTGAGAGGTAGCTTTTAGAGGCATTAAACATTTTGGACATTTGGTTACTATCGCTACTACTGTGAACAAGTTTCTGTGGTGCATTTCAAATAAAACTGAATGGCCATTCTGAATGGCTTCTTAATGATTTGATTATACAGAAATGTTAGTGGAATTGTCTTTTATGCAACCATTTTCAGTACTCTTTCCAGTCCTGACTCACATACAAAACATTACTTCTTGTCCTTCACATCTGCTGTAAAGGTCCTTCGTGAGAAAACAGTCAGAAAAGAGCGTTTTAATGAGTTGTCTGATCTGTGCAGCATGCGATAGAAACGGGCTGTGTTTGTTTTTCTTAAGTGGCATTTTAAAACCAGTCCTTGATATTCGTAAAGAACCTCATCAAAAGCTCTCGAGTGTGATCTCTTAGAACGATGAAATACTCAATCCCTCTAAGCTCTCTTACAGGGCTGAGTTACCTTATCCAGCGTGGCACACAGCTAATTAGCCCAGCAGAATGTTTTGGCCGATAAAGGCTTCATATGCTTGAGGGAGCGCTTCAGTGTTGCGGGAATAACATGTGATAGCCTAAACACTTGTGTGTCCTTTGAATCTTCTATTCCAGATGAAAAATTGTGTTTGACTACTGGGCTAAGAGACGCACACATACACACAGACACAGACATAGAAACACACACACACACACACACACACACGCACACGCACACAATATTATGAAATACTGTCTGGATGGCACATTCAAAACTAGATGGCATATCTAGTATTGAATTTCATGTTTCCACCACGATGTGTCACGTATAAGAGGATCTTTCCGCCAATATTAAATCAGGGGGAGAAAAAAAACACTTTTTCCCCTCCCCCTCCAGACATTTGCTTTGGCATCCCTCCATTCTTTGCGAGGCAAAAATAAAGTAACGAGCACAATATTTCCTTTGTTATGAGGACGTCTCAGACATGCTCGATAGCAGCCGGAGCTGGGTTGCGCTTTGATCTTGCCTACACCTAACTATTTCTCTGAAGAGCTGAAAGCAGATAAATGAGAGGATGGAGATTATTTTCTCTCTCTCTCTTTGTTTCTCTTTCTCTGTCTCTTTCTCTCTCTCTTTCTCCAGGCCTTCAGTAAGCTCTCGCTCTGATGCATCTTGCGAGAAGATCAGGCTAAATAGTAAGAAGTTATTGTCCCACTTTCAGCTCTGTTTGCTCTCACTACAGTAACTCCTTTCAGGGCCCAAAAATCCATTGAAGATCGTTTGATCGCGGCCCATTTCTGGTGGTGGCTTGCTGCTCGGTAGCATGTGGCTCGCTGGCACATGGGCACATAAACTGCGCCGGCTCTCCGTGCGCTGACACCAGTTAGTCAGGCCCCATTACAATCACTCATTTGCGTCAGCTTGCTCTTTTCTCTTCAATGCCTGATGAACAGACGGCATTCCTGTACTTTAAAAGCTTCGGCGACTGCTAGCATTACCATCCCAGATTGGAGATGCCACTGCCACCAGCATACTGCCTGCCAGCTTTTTCCACAGGCGTGAAATAAATAAGCGACAAACTAGCTGGAAAAGCTCGATTAATTAACCAGGGGAAGACATGTATACTCTTACAAGTTCCATGAAGGTTTTTTTTTAATGGATCATCCCCTAAAAACACATTTCAATGGATGATTCTTTAATTAAAGTTTTGAAATGAGATATGCGCGACTATTAAAACATTTTTAAAGCTAAGAGGACCTCCACCTAATGGTTTGTTAACAGATAATGATTTTTCCTACAACCATATGTCCAAGCCAATAACCATTCAGTCTTTTTGTTAGAATGTAGAAATGTCAAAAGATATTTGTGTTAAAAAGCACATAACAAATTTCCCTCATTTCTGAAATTAAAAAGTGTTTGATGCAATGTAATGCAAAGTTTCATTTAGGTTTCAAGACACACTCCATTCCACACAGTTAATATATGAAAATGAAGCTGCAGAAACATCCCAATTTGACTTGGTTTTTGTGATGTCACCCCACATATTTACATACACCCAGCCACTCAACATTCAACAGTTAAGCCACACCCATTCACATTACAAGGAGCGTTTCAGCCTAGACCTGTCCAGGGTGTTTTTCAGACTTTCGCCCTTTGACTGCTGAAACTAGCTCCAGCATCCCCTGCAACACTGGTCAAGGATCAATGGGAAATGGGTAAATGAATGGATATTTCAGTCTAGACTGTTTCTTGAATGAGACATGATATAGAGCAGCAAATCAGAAAAGAGCACATTTAGATATAGTAACAAAACCAGCCTGTTTAAGCTGATAAAAAGAGGCTTGAAATGGTAAAAATTAATTATGACATTTGTGGGTAGTCACAAATGTTATGAGAAAACTTTTGAATAATAAATAGAAATATTACAAGAAAATGTAGGATATGGGATCTTTAAACCAATGCTCTCTGTGGGCTTTGCATTACAATTGTTTTTTTTACAATTAAGGGATGCTGTTCATAATATACACCCTTCAATAAACAATTGAAATTATTATATTATATTATATTATATTATATTATATTATATTATATTATATTATATTATATTATATTATATTATATTATAAAGCAATAAGCTACAACTTTGCATTGCAGTGATTTTAAAATACTATGTAATGTAATTAAGTTAAGTAAGTTTCAATGATGAATGAAATGAAGCATTAATAATCACAATAAACAATTCAAATAATGCAGCTACGGTTATTACGCAACATACTCAATTCCACGTTCATCACAAGATTTTAATTACACAGCTCATTCATACAGAATACAGCTGATGTGTGCTCTGCTGTGGGGAGCATACTATAATATCTTGTAACAGCTCAGCTAATCAACTATCTGCTTATAAAGCTTGCTTTAGAGGCTTTATTTAGTCTGTTGGTCACTTCGTGGATGGCTTTTCATGACAGAGCAAGAGTGTTTTGTAGCTGTCTCTATCTCTTTAGTGCAAACTGAAAATCCAACAGCTGACGGAAGCAAAAAGGAACACACATGGACACGGCATTGTGGTGGGGAAGTGTTATCCTTCCTATTACCCCTACAGCAAATTGGATTCCTTATAGCCTCAGACCCGCAGCCTCACAGAGCTGGATCTGAGAGTCTCAGCTTCATAATACAGTCTCCAATTCATTGTATGTGTGTGTGTGTGTGTGTGTGTGTGTGTGTGTGTGTGTGTGTGTGCAGTGGCGAGTTATGACAGATGAGAGCAAATGTTTGCCACTGCATGTAAAATTAATTCCCTAGACATTCCCTGGCCAAGAATGTCGGCGGATTATCATACCGCCAATAACTACTCGTCTCTGTAATTTGGACGTAAAAATAAAGGCATAATTGCAACCCTGAGGTAAGGGAATGATAGGATGGCTGTCTGCTAATTTCTTTATATAGAGCCACTTTAAGAATTAATGGCCAAAGAGTTGCGGGTATAAAATTCCTGATGTGCTTGGACATTTTTCTGTGCATCATGAATCGGCCACCCACGATCCATTCTGAGTGAAGGCAGTCTAAACTCGTTGGAGCTGCACCTACCGTAAGTGAAAAGTAAAAAACATACACTTTAATAATATATTTTCTGGTCAGCCTGGAAAAAAAGAGTTTATGTGGTAAGAAGCAATTGTATCTGGTTTTATTCAGCTCAAAAAATGAATGGAACTATGAACATTTTAGGTTTAAAAGCTATATATATATATATATTTGTTTACATACTATATTGATTCTTGAGGAAATTACTTGAGTCCTCTGCATTTAACCCATTCACCTGAGTGAAGCAGTGGGCTGCTGACAATGGTGCCTGGGGAACAATATGTAGGGACGGTGCTTTGCTCAGGAGTACATCAGTGGTGCCACTGGTGGTCCTGGGATTCGAACCTACAACCTTCCGATCACAGGGCAACTCCCTAACCACCAGCTGCCCCATAAACCCTTTACTATAAACCTCCTTTTACAGAGCTGTGTTGTAATTAGAAGAGAAGTTTTTATCATAACATGGTGTTTCTTTTTTTTTTTTTTTACTCACTTCTCAACTCAGATACTCTTGGCCAATTTGCATCTAACAGCAAGTTCACATGATGCTATCAAGCTGGGAAGGTGATGGCTAGGATGTGCGTCCTCAAAGACATATGAAGCACTACAATAACCATTGGAACTGCTGCTAATGCTGCTAATCACTGGATCGCTGTGGCATCACTGTGATTTTTTGACATAAAAACACACAGAAAAAGCCTGAATTACAGACTCAAGCCTGTCGATACAGAATGTAACTGTAATTCATTACGGAGCTCGCTTTGTAATGAAACATGTCAAGGCTAACTCTTGTATTTTGAGTGTTATTGTATAACAGCATGGGATTATTATAAAACTAGATGCAAACTAGATGTCGGTGTGGCAGCAATCTGATGTAGAAATCTCCAAAACAACAACAGAAGCAAAGACAATATTTAATATTTTCAGACTCCAGTTTCAAAACAAACCTGTAAACATTTCACAGTGACACTGAGACAGGAATTAAATACATTTGTTATGAAAGAAACACCAGACACCATGGCTGTGTGTGTGTGTGTGTGTGTTTTGTTTGCACCAAATGGCTTTATGTTGTTGGAACTGTAAAAAAAAAAAAAAAAAGTCTATAATCTGTATAAGCCACTCTGTAATTACTTTTGTGGATAATTAATTTTCAAGGTGACAATATTGCATTACGGATAGGGTGTAATTAAAGAACAAGACACAGGGCCAGCCGGAAAGCAGCAGAGCTTCATTAACTGACCATTCAACAGTATAATTTATAGATATCAGCTATTTCTCTTTACTGAAGTTAACAAAAGTTCCACTGAAGTGGAAAAAAAATTATATATTTTTTATGATATATTTCAGTGTTATGCTAAACTTTAAATGCCAAAAAGCCTGTTTGGAAGAGTGCATGAAGACAGTCACTGCTCAAAAAGATTGATGTAAAGGTCTGGCTGCTCTTGGACAAACCTGATTAAGCAATTCTAGAGTCACTCAAACTGTTCTTATAAAATGGATTGTTCTGGTTCTCAAATCTCTCATGACTGAAGCCCACTAATTTGGTCTGTTCAAAAGACAGTTTAAAATGCATCTGCACCAGGAATGCATTTAGGTCCAGATCACTAAGATATTCCTTCTAAAGACATGCTGGAGGTGTGTGGAGATACTCTGAGTACAATGAAGGTATACTGTGTTTAAATACAATCTGTTTAAAAGACTTAAATGGCTCATACATTATATTTTTTATTTTATTTGTAACCCTTTAGAGCTCCACCTCTAATATTTGTGGTATTTTGTGCACCCAAAACAGGACTAACTCACTTTTACATGACCATCATCCAACCTCTTTCCATCCTTTAGAATTAAAAAGGCTATTATGTTCTGACATCCTTCCATTCAGGGTGAAACACTATTTATAGCTTCAGCCAAAATGGACAGAGTTTAACTGCTGTAGACTCAGTAGGGGGATGTTTGTACATGTGTTGACATCCTGACATCACAAAAACAGTGAATTTTGCAGCAAAGTTTCCATAATGGACTTTATAGACCAGGGAGTAAACAGTAAGTTCTGAAATTTGAACAGTGTTTACATAATACGATTTCCCATATATTAGCCTTTTAACAGGACATATATCTGCTATCCATTTCTACAATCTTCACTCTACAATGAAAATATTATGACAATCTGGCATGGGCCAACTTCTTCATAAACTTAACTAGAGATGTGTTTTTGGTCTCTGCCTCAAATTCACCATACCGATCCTGCAAACCTGATAAATAATCAATCTAATCATTATCTGTGTCACTTATTCTAAACCAGGGTTGGGGGTGGGGTTGCTGGAGTCGATCCCAGTGGTCCTAGGGCAGACCAACAAACAAACACCCTCACACTTAAGGCACTTTTCCATAGGCATACAGGAACCGTGCTGTACCTAAACTACTGTGATGGCAGCACACTTTAATTTTCCAGATTCTCAGCCCAGTAATGGTGTAACCGACGTGTTAGCAGCGCAATTATCTCCCCACAGTTTATATGGCCGGTTGTCATCCCAGAACTGCATCCATGGAGTCATACTAACGGAAAATGTTTTTTTTCTGTCAGAGCTGCTTTTGATATTGTGGTCTTTTATTATTTATAGTCTTGTTTGAGTTTTTTTTCTTTTGCCATGTGATGAAAACCTAACCCAGCTAACTTGTTTGCTATGCCCTGGTTCACCTTCATGTTTCTCACAGCGTTAAAGATACATTTGTTACCGTCATAGAATGAAATATATCTTCAGCCCAAACAGACAGTAGTACTTGTACTTTGTCGACTTCCCAGCTGTTTGTTTCTCCATTGTTGTTTTTTTTTGCACAGACAGTCAAAAAACAGTGGCCTCTTTTCATGCTGTGATGACAACATTTCGACCAATCAGAAAGCAGTGATGCAATCAGCTCAGCTGCGGCCCGCTTTTGGCCCTGCCATGGATCAGGACTGTGAAAGCATGGGTACGGCTCGGGTACGTGTCGCTTTATTTGTAATGGAAAAATATTTGTTCACAGTACGGCTCGGTTCCTCGTGCCAGTGGAAAAGTGCCATTAGTCACACAGTTCACATATCTATGAACTGTGGGAGGAAACTGGACCTCCTGGTGGAAACTGACAAAGACACAGGGAGAACATGCAAACTTTAGACAGAAAGGACCCCGGCCGCCCTGGCCAGGAATCGAACGCAGAATCTAATCAGTCTCTCAGTCTGCACTTCTTATCAATGCTGCATAAAAAGCTATTTGAACTTTATCCTTTTTGCTGAGGGAACTGGTTTCATTTGGAGAAACTCAGATCTGGTAAGAGTTGTTTTTCAGAAATTGATGATTGTATAATTTATGCCTATCACTTTCATTGCATGTCAGTGTGCATCTACTTGAGGTTTTCAAGGTTTCTATTTGTTTTCATCAGGCTGTGATCCTGCTGCAGTTGTCTGCCGAAGGGAGGTAGATTCAGAGCAAAAAATGAAAAATGTGAATAAATAAAAAATATTCCTGTGTCCCAAAACAGTAGTTTACCAGGTGCTGTTCTACCAAAATTCATTGAGATCCACCAAGTATGCACAGCACTCATTTCACTAAAGGATTTTACTACAGGATTTCTCACTGCAGGTGCAATGTATATTATCATAACCCTGGCTTCTCCAGTTCTTTCTGTCAATGTCCATATTCTTCGAAAAACAGACAAATAAAAAGAATATAATTTACACTGTGTGAACACATGATGAATGGACCAATAGAAATGGTCCAACATTTTTTTGGTCCAAAATTTCATGGATATAAATTTAAATTAAATTGTTTTTTCCTTACCATTGAAAGTTACCATTTTTTTCCACTAGATTTATTTAGATAGGTGGTCAACCCTTTAAAGCTACTGGTGTTGCTGTGCATTTGTAGATTATTATTATTATTATTATTATTATTATTATTATGTTTACAAATTACAGTGAACACACTACATGTAAATATACCAAGACTATGTTCTCTACACATTTATTTTGCTGAAATACTATTGTAATTAATTAGTTCACTTATAACTCACACTTAGGTGACATGGAACTTGCCTGAGTTTGTCAGTCAATTGATAACTTCATTGTAAAGTCAGAAAGTCATAAAGAACTAAATCTGTTCTCTGCATTACCCTATGCGTCTGTATTTGCTTTCATAAAGAGATCAATTTCACCAATGACTTCTAGTGCCCCTGAGAAATATTGCATTGTCAGGGGTCCCAAATATTTCTGTCCTCTCAAAAGGCAATACTCTTTCTGCCAGATATTGCATAATTTGAACCATTCTTCTGAAAGCTTCAGTCTTGTATTCATATAAAGATTTGAACTGCTACTGTCAGCTCAGAATATATTTACCCTTTATCATAAGCAGACATAAGCAAGTATGGCTTTTCTACTACTCTCAGATCCACAAGGTTCAACAAATCATTTACGTTTCTAGTTATTGTATCCTTCTATTAAATACAATACATTGTTTCGAAAGAAAACACACAGATATTTTTATCCTTAGCACATAGCATTGCATAGTGTTTGTCTATAGCTTGTCTTTTCTGAAGTACATCAGTTTTCTTATGTGGACCCGTAACTGAAGAACCCAGCAAGCCTACCACTGTGATCCTCTTTCAGTTTCTGTGCTTTCCTTTTCTCTACTGTTATGTTCCCTAAATGCTAACAAAACAGATAACAAGAAGTTTCTTTTCATGATAATAGCCAGCTGCATGCAACCTTTCGCATGTGACAAGCAATCACTCAGAAACAAATAGTCACAGATAAGACTGAGCAGGCTAAGTTTAACCAGATTATAACCACAGCCTGGGGGAACACTGCAAGGCAAGCTAGGTAAGGTTAGAGAAGAATCGACTTTCTTGGATGTGATATTAGCTATATTAACTAACTTGGCATGGAAAGTGGTTTCCGCTGAGACCCCTATAAAGTAGTATTATAGTAGAAACCATACACTACACCTAAAAGATAAGATGAGATAAGAAAAGATAACTTTTTATTAGTCCCACGGGTGAGAAATTTGCACTGTTGCAGCATTAAAGTGGACAGAACAAGAGAAGAAAGTAGAAACAGCAAATTAAAATAAAAAGCTGTACATCACAACGGTATAATATAAAAGTACACTATACAAATATTACAAAAATATAAATATAGTATAAGTTTGTATGTATACATAATTTACATGTATACATACACATACATGTAAACTATGTAAATGCTGTACTGCGTAAATGTAAGTGAAGCATCAAAATGATAAATGTAACCTTAATGTAACATTTATACAAAAAATGTGGCAAAACTGCCTGTTCTAATATATATACATAGACACACACACACACACACACACATGCACACACACACACACACACACATACACATACACACACACACACACACACACACACACACACACACACACACACACACATATATATATATATATAACAAAGAGCATGTGCCTTAAATATGTCTTTAAGGCACAGTAACAAAAACATCCCATAATTCAAGTGGATAAAGAGAAATGGTCATGGAAAAAATAATTATGACAGTTCCAGCGTACATAAAACCACATAAACATCATAAGTGGAAATCAGAAAAAAAAAATACATGAAAATTGTAGGAAATGGACTCTTCAAGAAGCATAATAAGCTGAGGGTTCAAAGGGTTAAAAGAGTTTGTTTTGGGGTTTTTTCTTTTCTTGTCTTTGTTGTAGTTGTTTGTTTGGTTTGCGCTTAGGCACGGCCCAGATGTTAGTCGGGGCCCTAGGCTACATCCAGGAATAGCCTATATGTTAATCTGAACAAACATCCACAGAGAAATTAAAAGCAGAGGTTGGGAACGGCACAAAGGCATCCCTTGTCAACATCACCAGAGTAATAAGATGGATTTTAAAGCAGGCCTACATTTCCTCTCAGATGGCAATATTTTCCTCTTTTAAGGTGAACCAAATCAAGACCCGCAGCTCATTGGGAGGTTCCTCGCGATTACGGTCTAACCGCTGGAGAACGTTCTCCCAGAATCCAATAAAGCTTCCTTAAATGCCATAATTTGTCCATCTGAATTGTAGCGATTTCAGCCACAGAAACGCCTTCCCCTTTAATGCTGTCATTAAAGGAAGAAAGCTGTTTTTATGAAAATCTGGTTCCTGCCCCTCATGCTTTAGGCATGTCCCCAGAGCCACATGCCGCCCGAGTTCTGAATGAGAGAAGCTCAGCCAAACCCAACACTTGAATTTCCCTCTAATACGAAACATATCCAGAAGTGAGATTAAATAATGGTTTGGATTGCTAGTAACAAGATGCTGATGGCACACTTAACTCTTCCAAGTAAGCAAAGGCATTTTTTTTGTGGTGCTAAGTCTAAACAGTCTCAATTTACACAGAAAAAATAAATGTAGGCCAATTATCAGCATGTTCCGTGACAAGTTCCCTTTAAATATTTCCGCTAGCAATTGTACTTAAATTCAGATATGGTCCAAGTGAAACAGACAAACATATCCAAACAACCAGTCTATTGAAATTTCATTTAAGTCATGCATTTAATCCCCCACCCACCTCCCAGACCATATCAATGCAGACCATAAGCTCAAAATGTGTTGATAATACCCTTCTGCCCACATCACTGCAGTCCTGTTCAAATACATGAATCATGTGGCGTATTAGCTCAATAAACAAGCAAAGAGCTGCAATAATCTGCTGGGATTTGTGGAAAGTATCAGAACACTGTGAATACTATGTGCTCTATGTTCTCACACTTGTTCATAACAACTGTACTTGTAATGTCTGTTATGCTTTATATACATCTGTTCCAATGCAAACTGGATAAAATGTCATCTGCATTATAGTGGATTCTGTATTGAAGCGATTCATAATGCTTAAGGATCATGAATAGGACGACATTTGTCACTGCTGTATCCCTAATTTTGGACCATTTTGGTTGGGTCAGTCACCATGATTATTTACACAATCCGAAGAGTGAATGGGCTTGCTTGTACACTGATCTTCAAAGAAATGCTTATAATCTGCATGACTGCTTGTCTCCCTCTCAAGAACATGTGTACTCATCTGAGTGTCTGTCACAAGCAAAATCACTGACTGGGCACTGCTGAAGGAAATTAGAACTTGTCATGATTTGCAATTGGATTACAACCATACTCCTGACAACCCATCAGCATAAATGCCCACTTTTATATGAGGTAGAGCAGAGAATGACATGTGGTGGAGATTGAATGTGGTGGGACTTTTAATGGTGGGCTGTGGATGCTGTTGTTCCACACAGAGTTTTAAAATTAGAGGGCACAGAATCTCTCCATTGCGTTAAGATGATAACGTGAAAAACAAATGACAGCATGTCGGATGTCTTGGGTTGGATATGGCTCTAGGAATAAGCTTCAATTGCTATAAACCTGAGTGGCTCTATGTTGAGCCTATCATCAGGGCCCAGTTGTTCAAACTATTTAATCCGGATAAAAATGATCTGGATTTTGAAATCCCTTGTTTTGCTATCCAGGATCTGGTAATTCATTTTACTTTTATGCTGTTTTTTCAAAGCAACACTAGATTGGATCACTGTTATCCAAATACAGAATTTTCAGGATTACCAAATTCGGTTTACTAGTGCTTTAAATGGAACGCACAGTGTAGCCTACTGGCTATGTAAAGAACAACAGGCAGACCAAAAATACCAGTAGCCAAATAGCCATCATGTGTTTTAATTGGAAGAAACAGAAAACACCACATTAAACAAACATTTTCCATTTCATTTTTAAACTGCCAGATTCCATTTCAGACTCACAAGAATAAATAAATTAATGACTGAAACAAAAAAAGAATAATTTCCCCACATATGCACTGTGGTTATTTTTAATAATTTTAACAAAAAAAAGTCCTATAGTTAACGAAATAAGGAACAGTTCTTCATTGGTACAGAGACCAGCTCTTTCACACTCTACTTTTAGGAGTTGGATTTCTATTCTGACTTTAGTTTGTTGTAGTTGGGTAAGGAGGATTTGTTCCTTTGCCAGATGAATCTGCACTTCTGCTCTTTCAGTTTCTCGTTTAAGAAGCGACTGATAGGCGTCACCATCCAGGTTTGGAGAATGCTTACGCTTTCTTTTCAAAGGTTCTGTGACTTCAACACCATCAGGTCCGTGCAGAGCTTTTGATTTGTCACCACCAATAATGTCAAGGACAATGTCTGTATACTCACACCTCTTAAAAGGCTTGTTACCCGTTTTGGGGGTTTTGGCCCCAGCAAGGTCCTTTGTTGCCTTGGCTTTAAGGTTCTTTTATCTTAATATGACTTGTTTTGTGGTCCTTTTCTGACCAGCCCCTATAGCATTCACATTCTTGGTGATGTCCTCCCAAATGTTATGTTTGCATTTCTTGGTCACTTCTCTACCCTTTAATGAACTTAAACGTCCTAGTATGGAGGAATAATGGCACCTAACACCCTCCAACAGTGCATGGTTTTCTGCCACTGTGAAATTAGGCCCTTCTGAGTCCATAGGTCTATCTCTTTTGTGTAGCAAACACTGATCTTATAGGCCCTGTGCTTGATTGGGGTAATTCAACACATGACAAACCAGTCAGCTCATTGTTGCTTAATTGGTGTGTGACCAATTAAAATCACCAATTTCTTACACACCTTGGTCATAGGTTTACAGAGGCATTGGCATGGCAGGTGTTGTTCATCGCTACCACTGGTTGGGAAGGAGAAGATACCGTGAAAGAGTGAATGCTGAGCATACCAAACCACTTGCACAATACACTACAGAGGAACTGTGTGCCCTTTTTCGCTTTGGGAGAGATGATATCAAGTACACTGCAGACCTTGTCAGGCCAAAGTTACAGCACAAAACCCAATGGAGTCATGCTCTGTCTGTGGAGGATCAGTGCCTAAATGCACTGTGCTTTTATGCCTCTGGGACTTTCTACCAGGTTGGTGACAATATGGGAGTGGACAAATCAACTGTTAGTAATGTGGTGAAAGCTGTCTCAGTTGAATTGGCCAGTCTGGTCAATGAATT
>JBBPCZ010048049.1:0-12980 GCA_037974445.1 Brycinus macrolepidotus
GATGTTTTGGCAGAGGGTATGCAAAGACTTATCATTATGTTTAAGGAATAATATCTCAGCTTCCCTGAAACTATGCGTGTTAGGAGACTCAAGCGATGTTGATCTGGAAGGGAACTCAGCACATATGGTCCTCACTGCCCTGTGTATCGCCAAAAACTATTCTCATAAATTGGAAATCCAAAAACAATCTGAGTATCAATCCCTACAGGTGTCTCTTGGGAGGAGGCGCCATCTTGCGTGACATGGGCCCCCTTGGGGGCCCGCGGGACTCCCGTCTGGGGGGTGGGTAGCTCCTGGGCATGTGGGGCTCGGATCCCGCGCTCTGCCTGTGCCTGCGTGGCTGGTTCCCGGTGGGGGCCGGTACACCGTCGTCTCGGGTTGCCGGGGGGCTCTTGCCCCGTGGTCACGGGGGCCCACGTCTGGGCCTCCCCTCCTCCACGTCTCAGGGCAGGTGCGTGGCCTCTTCCGCGACGTGCGGACGGGGTTTCCCAGCTTCCTGAGGGACTGCCGGGTCCCTGCGGCCTCCGGGGCTTGCTCGATCTGCCCTGGGCGCTGGGGCGGCGCTGTTGTTGCCCCTCACCCTCATTATAAAACATTATAACACATTCCATGACAAACTCGGATATTATTGTCACAGAGGTAAGACGAGAACATACCTGAACCACAGTTAGCCCAGTGTAGCGTAGTGGAAGAACCCAATCGCGGACACACACGAGAGAGTCAGTAAACCACGCACTTTGATATAAGAACGCTCCACAAGAGAGTAAAGATTCCCACCGGGAACCAACGTTCTTACACACACACAGCTAATATATAAATAGAGAGAGAGACCAGAGTATTCACGGTACCAGGAGATTCGGGCTGGAGTCGGACTGGCATAGGGACTCAATGTCTGAGTGCTGTGTGTTACCTGCTTCCTGTTTATATACCCCGTGATGACGTCACTCACGGGACCTTGTGCGCATCACGTGACTGATGCGTGTGACAATAAAATGCGCATGCACACGCACACATACGCATACACACAGACAGTCTATTGTACACGTACTCACACATGCACACGCACACACTCACACATACACATGGACAAACACACATATGCACAAACTCATTCACTCACACACACACACACATATAAACGCACAAACTCTTTCACCCATACACACATACACACACACATGCACAAACTCATTCACTCATACACACACTCACACATACGCACAAACTCATTCACTCATACACACACACACACATACACACGCACAAACTCATTCACTCATACACACACACACATACACAAGCACAAACTCATTCACTCATACACACACACACATAAACACGCACAAACTCATTCACCCATACACACACACACACACACAAACACACGCACAAACTCATTCACTCATACACACACACACACACACACACACACACACACACACACACAGGCACAAACTCATTCACTCACACACACACACGTCTATACACACACACACATACATACAAACACACACACACTTCCTTCACACATACACACATGCACGTGTACATCCACACACACGTACATATACGCTTGCAGACATGAATGCGTGTACACACACTCAGAACTACCCAGGGTCACCGGTTTTTTGTTTTTCTGTGTATGTGTTGGCTCTTGTTTTTCACATGCAGCAACTGGAGCGACGATACAGTTACGGCAATTGTCCTTTGGATCTTTTCTGGGGTTTTTTTTTTTATTATTCTTTCTTTTTCTCTTTCTCTGTCTTCTCTCCCCCTGTCAGATCTGCCTGAATTATACAACAAATAAATAAATAAACAAACAAACAAACACAACTTCAAATAACAAGAGGGGCTTATACTGAATTGTTGAAACCCCACTTGGCAAAGCAAAGTTGTCGGGCACATCATGGCATCCAGCTGCACATCCTGCCTGCCAAGCTGCCGGACACGACAGGGGGGAAAAAAAAAAAAAAAAGGAGAACCATCCAGAAGGCCACTCCTCACTAAAAGGTACATGGCAGCCCGCTTGGAGTTTGCCAAAAAACACATTTAGGATTCGCAGACTGTAAGAAGCAAAATCCTCTGGTCTGATGAAACCAAAATAGAACTTTTTGGCCTGAACTCCAAGCGTCATGTCTGGAAAAAAACAGGCACTGCTCATCACCTGGTATCATGCTGTGGGGATGTGGGGAAGCTTTCTAAAACGTTGTTTTTGCCTTGTCATTATGGGGTACTGTGTGTAAACTATACTCAAATCTATTTTGTTCAGCTATAGGGCACTTGAATTTTTTTCAATGAGTTATATGGTCTGGGGACATGAGGGAACAATTTAACACAGCAAAATAATGACAGTTCAACAAAACATCACCAGGAGATTAAAAGCTGTACTTGAGAATCCTGATAAGTCCCAAAGGTCTGGGTGAAACAAGGCACAGGAGAGGAGAGGGAGACCCAAGAGTAAACTCAAGAGCCTTTACCAAATTACCTGCATGATCTGAGTGCAATAAGAACCACTACAGACAAAGACTAAGCAGCAAGTGTGAGAGCAGGCGCTGGTTTTAAGGACCTGCCCGCAGGTGCCGCTGATATTAATTACAAGGGGGGAGGAGGAGGCGCTCCTTGGTCTCCATCTAGTGGTCGGCACTGGGGTAGCAGCCGGCCCAGCTCCAGGATGGCCCCTTGCAACATACCTGTCACAAGAAAATTTTTTAAAAAGCCACTCTTCAAAGGACACATTAAGCTTCGATTGAGCTTTGCCGAAACGCTCCTTGAAGATTCTGAGGTCAAGTGGAAAGAGGTGTTATGGTCAGATAAAAACGGTACATCTGGAGGGAAGCCAATACAGCTCACCATCCAAAGAACACCATACCTAGAGTAAAGCAGATATGGGGGTGTTTTCCTGCTGCGGCGACTGGGGCACATGTCACAATAGAAGTAAAAATGAATTTGTCAAAATACTGTCAAATTAAAATCCTGCTGCCCTCTGCCAAAATGTTGTCAATGAGAAGAAGGCTCACCTTCCAACACGACAATGACCCAAAGCACACAGCAAAATTGACCACACAGTTGCTATAGGTAAATATCGTTGAATAAGAAACCTCTAACTACAATAGCGTGAAGCAGTTAACAGAATCTAAGGGAAAGGGAACATACCACCAGAGACACAAGCGCTGCTTTTTACCATTTATCAAAAATACTGAGTAACTTGCAATCCTTCACGCACACCTATACACCCACATACACACTCTGCCATACTGTCTTTATATATACGGCTTTCCTCTTCATTAGTCGTAGACAAGTATGTCTAACTCCATCTATAATCCTGGTAGAAAGTGCAAAAATATATACAAAAACAAAACAGAAAACTTAGTCCTGAGAAGAAGGCTCCAGGTGTGGGGAAATGCCACCAGTTTCACTAAGATAAGATAAGATAAGAAAGAACTTTATTCATCCCGAGGGAAATTCTTTTGTCATAAACATGCTCAGTGCAACAAGAGGAATAAAGATAACAGAATAAAAAATATTTTGTTATTGCAAACAAAATAACTAAATAATTAACAAATAACTATAGCAGATATAATAAAATATATCTGTTATAGCTATTTGTTATAACGAAGCTGTACAAAATAAACACAAAAATATAGTTCTGAGAAGATGACTCCAGGCCATGGTGAAATGCTGCCAGCTTTGTCATAAGGAAACTATATATATATATATATATATATATATAAGATCTGATCACAACGTAGTGCACCTTGTGTATGAACCCTGTGTATGAACCTCTAGTATGCAGGGAGCCAGCAGTCACCCCGCACTGTGAAAAGATGGTTGGACAAGACTGAGGAGGCTCTAAAGGACTGCTTTGACTCTTCTGTGTGGAAAGTGCTGTGTGATGACCATGGGGAGGTCATTGACAGTCTTGTGACTTGCATAACGGACTATATTAATTTTTTGTAAGAACCCTCCAGGACTGTGCAGTGTTTTCCAAACAACAAACCCTGGATTACTTCTGAAATTAAAGACACTCAATCAGAAAATTACTCCTTCCTGAGGACCTTCAAGTCAGGAAACAAGGAGGAGATGAAGGGTGAGCAGAGAGAGCTAAAAAGACTATTCAGGGATGTGAAAGACAGCTACAGGCAGAGGATAGAGAATGAGCTGCTGCAGAATCATGTCAGCAGAGTCTGGAGGGGCGTTAGAACCACCTCAGGTCACAAGCAACAGAACTCTCTGCCGGTGGGGGATGTGAGGTGGGCAAATGAAGTGAATCCCTTCTTCAACCGGTACTGTTCTCCCTGATGCAGGAGACTGGATCGGTGTGATATCTGTAAACGCTGTGAACGCTTTGTATACCATAGCGACCACAAAGAAACTCCCTAGCAAACAAGTCCTACACAATTGCAACTGCCTGGAAACTACTTAGCAATAACCTTTCATACCATAGCAACCACCCAGAATCTCCATAGCAGCTACCTCCTACACCATAGCAACTGCCTGGAAACTACTTAGCAACCACCTCCTACACCACAGCAAGCACCAAGCAACACCCTAGCAACCACCTTGTATACCATAGCAACCATCTAGAAACTCCATAGCAACCACCTCCTACACATAGCAACTGCCTAGAAACTACTTAGCAACCAACTCCGACACCATAGCAACCACCTTTTAAACCTTACCGACCACCGTCAAAATCCCTAGCAACCACCTCCTACACCATAGCAACTACCTAGTAACTTAGCAACCACCTCCTACACCATAGCAAGCACCTAGTAATACCATAGCAACCACCTTGTATACCATAGCAATCACCTAAAACTCATTAGCAACCACCTCCTACACCATAGCAACTGCCTAAAAACTCCTGAGCAACCACCTCCTACACCATAGTAACTGCCTAGAAACTACTTAGCAACCACCTCCTACACCAAAGAGTTTCATGTGAAGTTTCACAAGCCGTGCCCACCCTGTGAAGTGCCCTGTTACAATGAAAACTCTGGAGAAAAAAAATGATTTGGTTTTCAAAACTGAGCTGCTTTCCAATTGGCCCGTTTGAATTGGGGGCGTATCCATCAGTGCCTCCTTCACTGGACAGGCACTATGCTGCTCACACAGTTCACTTTGCGACGCATTTTGCAGCACATTTTGAACTTGTTGACCGCACTCTTTAATTAAAAAAGCGCATAAGTTCCAAAAGCAGACATCTTCAACCTCTGTCGCTCCGCAAGCTGCTGGCTCCACTGTTGAGCCCAGCACGGCTGCTACCAACACGGAGCACAGCACACCCACGTCGGGAACTGAAACTCCAAAAGATGTAGATAAGCCTACACAATCCTCCAGCTCTGTGTCCGTGTCGGGTACTCCAAACCTCTGCCTTCAACAAAATATACAGTCCGTTCTGCCTGACTTAAATATGGAAAGCCCATTGGGGAGGCAGTTCATTTCCTTGCAGTCAGTGAACTGGCTCTGCGTGGTCACAGTCACGGAGGTGGGGAGGAGGGACTTTTCCTTAAGTTCCTCAAAAAAGATGCCAAACTTGCAGAAATTTTAAAATATATCCCAGACAACGCAAAGTACACATCCAAAGTAATTCAAAATGAAATAATTGAGACTCTCGCCAAAATGGTGCTAAAAGATATCAGGACCAAATATGAAAAAGTTGACTCTCCTGGACTTTGCATTAAAAGTGATAGTACCAGGGATCACTGTAACATTGAGAATTTGTCTGTAGTGTTTAGATTTGTCCAGAACTCCATCCCTGAAGAACACTTGATTGGCTTAATTGAACTGAATCAGCTTGGTGCTGAATATATTTGTGACCAAATTCTGTCACATCTCTCTGAGCTAGGTTACAGCCCAGACAATTTAGTGTGTCAGTGTTTTGATGGTGCTTCCGTCATGTCTGGGGGAAGGGGTGGTGTCCAGGCTTTGTTGAAAAACAAAGTTGGTAAGTACATTCCATATGTACACTGCTACAACCACCAGCTCCATTTAGCAGTGACACATGCAATGGAAGCAGAAGAAGTTCTCTGACTGGTCAAATTCATTGAACACATTTTGTCACAGACATTATGTTTCACACACATACAATACACCCAATACACTGAAAAGACTTCTAGAAATACGATGGACCGGTCATTATGATGTCACAAAGTCCATTGTCAACAATGAGGAAGCTATCAGGGTGCTTCTCTCAGAGGTAGCAGAGGCTGACACTGCCCCTTTTGACATTTGCATAGAGGCATGTGGTCTTTTGACCCAATTAAAAAAGCAGAATTTCTTCAACACAGGAAAATTCCTCCTTCATGTGCTTGGTGTGCTGAAACCAGCCAATGCAATTCTACAGGCACATGCAGTGGATTTGTGCACTGCTGGGGAGGTGGTGACGGCTTCACTGGCCACACTGAAAGAGATGAGATGCGACTCATTCTGGGAGGAGAATTTCTCTCAGTGTGAAAGTAGGCCTACCAATGCACTCAAAAGGAAACGGAAAGTTAATTCACAGCTTGATGATAGTATTGTCGTGTCTACGCTTGGGCATGGTGACTCTGATGACCAAATTGCTCCTAATCAGACTTTTAAAAGGGAAATGTTCAGCAGTCTTAATAGAGCTATTGTTGAAATGGACACAAGATTCTCTCAGAGAAATGTTGAATTACTGAGGGCCACATCGCTTCTCCTGCCAAAATCTTATTTCTTGATCATTCTCCCCTGAAACCACTTCAGGCACTTGCAGGCACAGAGCAAAACAGCATGAGCTTGCAAAATGAAATTGCTGTGGCAAAAGCAATGTTGATCAATAAACTGCCAGCTGATGGTAATTTCTCTGAAGCATGCAAATGCATTCAGCAGTACAAAGAGGCCTTCCCCATGTTGCATTCGCTATATGTCACAGCACTCATCATTGGTGTGTCTTCAGCTGCATGCGAAAGCTCTTTCTCTACCTTGAACCGCATTCTCATTCCACTCCGCCGAACAATGCTGCATTTAAGGAAGAGAAATTTAGTCATTCTGCCACATGAGAAAAACATCACAGAAAATCTATACATGAATGAATTTATTTCAGAATTTGCCAAGAGTAACAGCAGTAACTGTAACACTGGAAACTGATATCCTATAGCCTCCCTAATGACTACAATGAGCCATGTTTCTGTTCTTGCTCTCATATGTTGTATACAGTTGACTTTATTGATATTTACCTTGTAAATGTAGTTCTATATTTGTTCACAAAAAATATTGATAAAAGTTCTGCCTCTGGTAATTTTATTGAACAATAGGTTATGATTTCTGCCACAATTTTTGCTTTTATAAGTTATATAAAACTAAGTTGGTATTATTATTATTTGACCCTCCTAATGCCGAATGCCCACCCACACATGACGTTCTGGTCACACCTCTGGTCCAAAACACAAAAAAGTGAAAGTATTTTATCTTCTTTTTTTATTTTTCGGACTTTTTTTAGTTTTGAAAACTACAATAAGTATTACAAAAAACAAACGCAAACCTGTTAATGTTTTAGACGCTTGCGTTCCGTAAAATTGGTTTTTGTTTGACGGACGTAACCGGGGGTGCAGTGTGTGAGTGGAACCATAGACATATATAGGTCTATGAGTGGAACGACCTAGGCTGTATTTACTGAGCAGTCCTGAGGGCTGACTTCAGATCAGATCTCTCACAAAAACGGATTCTAGATTTGCATTGCTGCCGGCAAACCTGAAAGTTAAATAGGCTTCAGTTTGGTTTGCGCTCCAGACCACTAGGTGGCGCTGAAACGACCAACTCCCATCAGCTCCACAGGCAGCGTCTCAACCATGGCCGCCTGCATGATGCTGAGATGTGGTATTCGGTTTCTTCAGTCAACACTGAATTTCACCCAACAGGTACAATTTACGGTCTTTGTTCTGCGTGTTCTAGAGTCTGCGTTTATTCTTTTATCCCCACCACCAAATGCGGGTTATGTAGTGAAAGAAAGCGTGTCGGCTAAGTCAGCTGTGTAACGTGACCTGCAGAGCTACAAAGCTAGGACACCTAATGTGGCTCTAGATGTCAGTTATGGTAGTCAGTCAGTAGGTGCGACGTATTTTGCGCATAAAAAAAAGTTGTCTCTTGGGTCCTGCGGTGTCCGTTTTCTTAGCTTAATGAATTAGGGACAGCTAGTGGCCTAGTGGTTAGGGAGTTCGCCTTGAGATCAGAAGGTCGTGGGTTCGAATCCCTGGGCTGCTAGTGGCACCACTGAGGTATCCTCGCGAAAGGTACCATCCCCACATACTGGTCCCCGGGCACCCCTCGTTGGTGGCAGCCCACTGCTTCACTTGGTGAATAGGTTAAATGCAGAGAAAGAATTTTACATTGTTCACACTTGTTTCACATTGTTTCACATTGTTCACGCCTGACTATAAGGGGCCACTTTACTTTAGTATGCTAGTTTACAGTACTGCAGTATGAAGATGAAAACATTTAAGATGAGCCTGAACAGCCTTTCTTATAGGAGAGTGCTACTCCACAGAACGTCCGTGAACAAGTTTTCCAGTTTACTGAGGAATATGACTCCTGAAGTCCACATGCACTGCACAACTGGGTTTTTTTTTAATTTTTATTTAAGTGACTGTAAAGCTGTGCAGTGAAGGTGCACTACAGGAGAGGAGCATGAATGAGGACAAACCTTTATATATCGATATTGCATATATATTGCATTTAAAAATATGGGCATAATTTCACCCACAACACTTTTAAAACACTTTTAAATCTGATTACTGATTCATCTTAGGGCTGAGATGCATTGCAGCCAGATGTTTATGCATGGAAATGCATGCATCTCTCTAAGATACATTCGATAACAAAACCCATCCCAATACTGTGATGGCAGAGACCGGCTCCTGCTCTCTTGTTGCTGGCTAATTCTTCTTCTTTCTATGAACACTGACTGTCAATGTAAAGAAATTCAATTTAATTTTATTTATATAGTGCATTTGTAATGAGAGAGTGATCTGAGTGTGGTCTGTGGATGAATAACTATCACTGTGTGCTGTTAAATTTGCTATGAAACAATTAAATTCTCATAAGAACTCTGTGGCCTGTAGACAGTAAACTGTAGAGAGAAAACGGTCTTATTTGTATCCCGATTGGTTATGTTAAGGACAAGAGTTTCAAAGGAAGTGAAGGGTAAGACCTATTTTCAGATTAATAGTTGGGGCACCTCTCTGAATGGTTACTTTGCCTTCCTCTCTACCACTTAGACTAGGATTGTGTACATAATTATAGCCAGTGGGCATGGCCTCATTAAGAGCAACAAACTAGTCAGGTCTAATCCAGGTCTCTATAAGACATGAGGCGTCAAGATTTTGGTCAGTGATTTTATTTACAATAACAGCTTTAAGAGCGAGCAATCTGATTTTAAGCAGTCTCAGCTTTAGCTTTAGATCTAGGGTGCTGAATTTCCTGGTTGGTTGAAAATGTTGATTAAATTATTTTAACCAACATTTTTTCTACTTTTCTGTTTAGTTCTGTGGACAGACACAGTCTCGATAGAGTGGGACCTAGGTGACAACTTAAGGCAGCTAGCAGATGGTTGGTTTATCCAGTCTGTCTCTTGCCTGGCCATGGCACTGGGTAGTCAGCAACAGTTATTAGAGTTGCACTGCCAGCTAGCTACAGGCTATGGGCTATGCTGCAGGAAATGAGAGCAGCACCCGACCGCGTGGGTTGGATAACGTCCCGAGCCAAGAGACTAGGCTTATCCTCAAACGTGGACTAATTGTCAATAAAACCCACATTGTTTTCAGAGAACCACATGGACATCCAGCAGTCCAGTGCCCAATGTAGGCCTCAGGGCCATGCAACATTGGGATGGGACCAAAGCATATTACAGCATCGGACAAGGTCTGGGCTAATTTACACACCTCTTTAACTCTATTCTTAGTGACCTCTGACTGCTGCAGATGAATGTCATTAGCCCGTACATTAAACTCTATTCTGTCATACCTAATGAGCACTTTCAACAGTCTTCTCAGCGGGTGCTTTACTGAGTGGGGCAAACTTGTTTGGCATGTGAATGGGAGGAGGAGAGTGGTTCTCACGCGGCGAGAGCTTTTTGATTATGCCGCCAAATTGCCACCCTATTGCCTTGCTGCGAGGGCTCTACAGCAGGTGTCGAGGCTGTGCTATCTCCCCCTAAGGTACCCAGAGTTGCTAGCAACAATCCTGACGCTCACCTTCTAACCGTGATTAAAGTCTGGATGCGCTCCTCTAACTGACTCTTCACACAAGTAAAATCTCCACTATTGCTAGTGACGGAGAAACAGACTGAACTAAACATGCCACACTCAGAGCAGACAAGGTGCTCGTTCCCCTCCATACTGATACGTATGTTGCTTATCGGTCGAAATTTCTCCGTTTCTGTGGAATGGTGATGCTGTTGATAGATGAAAGTAGTTTAATAATCTTCAAAATGTCGGGTTAACCCACTAGAATTTCACATTTTAGCGACTAGGACAAGGAAATGCTAATTAGTCAGCAGTTAAATAGGGTGCTTGCAGAACTTGTTGGACTTAGTAAAATATATAGTAAAGCCAAAGGAAAACCAGCCCTAATACCTAAACAGAAGGAAACAAGGTTACAGTAGGCTAAGGAGAAGCAATCATTGAGTGTGGATAATTATATGAATGTCATATTCAGTGTTGAATCACAGATCTGCGGTGGCCAATAATATGGAACGTGGTGGCCTTATTGTTTAGGAATGTCCAATTATTTGTGATTGTTATTGACCTACAGACTCTGACAAAGGTTTTAAAGCCAATATTTTGTGGATATCTTGGAAAAATGTTAAACAAGTACAGTATGTTCAGGTTTTACATATTTTGGTAATTACCTTAAATTTTGCTCTATAGTGCCAGTAGAGCTATTGGGGTTATTGTACTTACTGAGGGAGGGGGAAAATTACACCTGTTCACCAAATACTGTGATCTGTTAAGATGAATAATAAGAAATAACTGAGCAATTCCATTTGTATCGAAGAGAAATAATAATAATAATAATACAGGTCTCCAAGCACCAAAGCACCCCTAATTATTGTTGCACTTTTAAAACTGATAAATCTGTGGGTTGTCATTTTTGGCCTGTCACGCTCTACCACAAACCCCTAGCTCCTTTCTTAAGTGTTTCTTTTTCAACATACTGTATCAGTTGCCTAGTTATTCCTGGGTGCACTGTGTGTCCTGAGCCGTAGTATTTTCATAGTGTCTGTGTTCTTAATGTTCTTTTGTTCTCATTTTAATGTATTTCAGACCTGCAGGAATTCATTCGGAGTAGTGGAGCAGGTCAGAGGTTATTATGTTGACTGGAGAATGCTACGTGATGTGAAGAGGAGACAAATGGCCTATGAGTTTGCAGACACACGACTACGTATGAATGCTATCAGAAAGAACACTCTTTTACCTAAAGAGTTACAGGTGCTTATATCCTACCTCATTACTAGTTCTGCCACTTGTTGAGAGACACATAGTCAATATAGCTCTAGGAAACTTGGGGTGACAGGTTACTGATCTAGGGGGAATCTACAATCCCACTATCCATGAATAAGATGCCATATATAAGTCCTGAGATGTATTGGCAAAATCAATTACTGCTCTATGACTAGAACATTATAGGATTTCAGCCTTTGTTAAAAGACATTTCTAATAAGTCCTTTAGCTATTTTTGAATAAATAACTTTTTGTGCACTTCTTGGCAGTGTGTACTTCTGATCAGATTTTAAAGCTGTTTAGTATAAGCCCAGTCTATGTATGAGCCTGACTTGTAAAAGCAGAATTTTCAGATTATACTGTCTATTGATTTTGTTTTACAAACAAAACATTATATATGCGATGATTAAAAAAAAAAAAACTTTTTACCCCCTTTAGTCTTCCAGTGGATATCCTGCCACATAAACAGTTTTTATCATGTATTAATGCTTTCTCCAATTATTTATTTTAAAGGTTCTTATTGGTCTTTTTTAAGACATTAGGTGACACCATTAAGCTTTTCTAAGGCTCTAAGATTTGTGCCTCAGATATAGTCACTCATATTCCATTTCTGTTTCTGCAGGAGGTAGCTGATAAAGAAATTGCTGCCCTGCCCCGAGACAGTTGCCCAGTGCGTATCCGCAACAGGTGTGTAATAACATCGCGGCCTCGTGGAGTGAAACGCAAGTGGCGTGTGAGCCGTATTGTGTTCAGACACCTTGCAGACCACAATCAGATGTCTGGGATACAGAGGGCTATGTGGTGAAAATGCCTTGATGGGCAGTGGATTTATTGGAGTTCAGTGCACAATTTTTGAGACTAACGGCATCTGTATTTAGGGCTAATGTGTTCAGGTTGAAAATCACAGCACTAAAAGTCTGGCATGTATCATGTGTTATGTACATAAAGTGTTCAGGACACTGAGTATTAATTGTAATGAATAATATAATAAAGGAAATACCCCAAGATTTTTCGTGGTTTTATTTAAATACTTTTTAGCAGTTTAGTAATTGGTATGACATTTTCTTGTCATTTATGTGACTGTTATTTTGGTATTCAGACATTTGAATAAAACATTTTAATTGAGATGATTTAAACAAGTTGATTTAGTTTATATAACTTTATTGGTTAAATCACTGAGTTGTATTGGTCTGTAAAGAATAACATTTTCAGTGAAGATGTACATTTTACCAAACGGTGAAGTTTTGTGCTTTTTATTGTGAAGTTGAATTTTCATACAGCAATTCCTACCATATGATAGTTTCAAGCCATGGTAATTTTCAAAGTAACGATATGGTTTTTTTTTTTTGTAATTGCTTAACATGGATGTATTTTCTCATGAAACTGCGCGTTTTGTCGACAATACAAATTTGATTTGATTTCCTCTGCTTGGCCGAGACTTGGGAGCGTCCAGCTGACTAACTTTCTCACAGTTCATAACACTACCATCTATATGTATTTAAAAACATCCTTTTATATGTA
>JBBPCZ010048117.1:0-12976 GCA_037974445.1 Brycinus macrolepidotus
CAAAGCAAACATATTTGTCTACTCCTATACTGATAAGAGTATTAAAAACAGAATGTTTAGGACAGACTTAAAGGTGCGATTAATCGCAAGTTAACTATGGCAAACATGCGACTAATCGCGATTAAATATTTTAATCTACTGACAGCCTTAATATATATATATATATATATATATAGTACTGCACCTTCTATCAGACACACACACACACACACACACACACACACACACACAAAATCCCCAATAGTGTTCCACATAGACTTATTTTCAAAGGACATTTTCTATTAGAATTGAATGTTCGTAATATTGAAAAATATTTCTTAACACTACAATAATGTTAATTTTTGTCTATATGGGAATCACTATATTCTCACTTGTCCACCTTCAATTGTAATAGTTATTTAATGCTTGATGACTGACATGAACATAACTGCACAGCCCCCATCCCCTGACAGTGAGAGAGGATGAAACCTCTTCAGCAGTCATAAACTCTATCACAAAACAATACTCTCAGGATTAATGAATCAATTACAGTGTTATTCTCACACAAAGCAAACCGTGGCAAGATGAAACGCATTAGCATGTTTTCAACACACGGTGAGGACGAATAATACAGACCATTTCTCTTCTTCACCCAGTCCCTTTCTTGCCATAAACACACACACACACACACACACACAGACGGATGGAAGCATGGATTCATGATTATGCAGGAGACAGAGAGAAAGAGAAAGAGAGAGGGAGAGAGAGAGAAAGAGAGAGAGAGAGAGAAAAAGAGAGAGAGGAAAGAGAGAGGGAGAGAGAGAAACAGACAGACATAATGAGAGATCCAGAATGAGAGGCAGAGAGAGAATCGAGAGAGAGAGAGAGAGAGAGAGAGAGAGAGAGAGAGAGAGAGAAAGAAAGAGAATCGAAAGAGAGGGAGAAAGAGATATATAACGTGAGATAATGAGATACATACACACACCAACACACTGTACACCATGCAACAGCACCATGACCCACCTCACACATTCAGAAATCTAGGATAACTATATATAAAACCCTTCTTATTTTGGCCAATAAGTGTTCATTTTCCCATGAAAAAACACTATTAGTAGAATAAATACAAATTATTATTATGGTAAGCAATGCATTTAGATCAGCCAGTTTTCATTTCACCGTTTCCAGAAGCCTCCTTACGGTAGCGCATTACTTGCAGTTCTCGTCCAATACCTGGTTTGACTAATCCTACATCAGTTGTAGTGCTGATAGAATTTATTGAAGGTATGTGATGGTGCAGGGCAGTCAGGAACCAAACCTGTTTCTTCAAAACAGCTCATAAAAGATCAACACTCTTCTAAAACAAAGGATTGTTGTTCATTTTTACATTTTTTTCTAATGTAAATGTTTATACAAGACACACTTACTGATCAGATAAATGAATTTAAATTTAGGAGCCAGAAGCACACACAGACGCAGAGCGGTGTGTGTGTGTGTGTGTGTGTGTGTGCACAGCTGATGCTGTACAAGTATGGAGGACGTCTTTGTGTTTTTAGCACTCATCGTGTTCACTTCATTAGCTTCTGCAGTAAATCAATGCTAGAGTTTCAGTGGGAGACGATGTGCTAACCACAACCCACCCCATCAGCTCCAAAGCCAGAGCTCCAGAGTCTCAAGCACACAGAGCAATTCCGCTTCATAGTTCAGAGAACAAACAGCACAGCCTACACATCAAATAGGCTTGTGGCAGTGTTGTATTTTGTATTAATTATTGGTTTATTTGAATATGTTTTAACATCACCTAATCCTTAACTTCAACCCAACACATAATCCTAGTCAACAAAAACATTAGATACATATGTGTACCTAAAATATATTATACAGTACTGTGCAAAAGTCTTGAGCCACCCTTCATTTCTTCATATTTTGCTTTGAATCACCTTGTTTCAAAGCAATAGTATATGTGTATATATATATATATATATATATTTCTTTTTTCTTTTACACCTGTCATACTGTCTTATCTTTGGCATAATGAGTACATTAAGTTAAAGAAATGGGAACAAATATTTTAATGCAACAACCTGTGAAGTGCCTAAAGATTCAAGGAGCCTAGATAAAGGAGTTCCAACCACTCATCATTCAGCACCACCAGTATACTGATCACCGCCTGATCATCTGGAATCATCTGCACCTGTTTCTTCACTGGTTCAGGACTTCAGTTAGACATGCTTTGTTCTGCTTGAATGACTCATTCGTAGGTCACTGTGTGGCTTAACAAACAAAAAGCATTCCTCTGAATCTGGTCAGGTTCAGGGACTGGACTAAAATTAGAGCCTTAGAAAGTCCTCCAGGGAGTCCAGAGAACTATTCCTCAAGACTATGTTAAAAAGTCTGGCACTCTGGAGGCAAAAGAAATGATGGGTGGCTCTAGATTCTTGCACTATATTGTTTGTATAAAAGTATACAGATGAGTGAGAGATGCTTTTAAGCTACACTGAATTAGATGGTGTATAATCTCTACAGAAAATGCTCTGGATGCTCTGGAACAGCCGACCCTTAGGTCACCATGTGGAACATCCAGCTAGAGGGGTATAAAGACCCCCTAGTATTGGGCTGTGGAGTGGAAGATCTGCATTCTCTGGAGAGATCTAGTACCTTTGGTGATCTAGTACCTCTGGGATGAGTGGCGCTTGTGATCCAGAACTATTCATCCAGCATCAGTACCTGACCTCACTAATGCTCTAGTGGCTGAATATAAGCAAATCCTCACATCAGTGTTCCAACATCTAGTGTAAAGCCTTCATTGCAGCTGCTAAGGCTGTTACTGCACCACTACAAAGAAGTGACAAATTCCCTATTAAAAGCCTTGATTTCAGAAGAAACGCTGGATGAGCAGGTGTCTACAAACATGGAGATATGAAGTGTATGTTAAAGGTTCACTACATTCACTGTCTGATGCGTAAGTAATGATGAACGTCCTCGTACTTCATCAAAACAAGTGCAAATTCTGAGGAAAGCACTGATTCAACACTTTCAGTCAATTCCACATTTGTGTTGATTTTGTCAGTGGAGTTTAAAAGACAATAACTCAATGTGTGCAGTCTTAAGAACCTTTATTTTTTCTAGTTTGAAAGCTCTATTTGAAATGACATTGTGTGAACACTTCATAATGAAACAATGAAATGATCCAAAATTGGGAAGTAAAAATAAATTCTCCCGTATATTAACAGCAAATGTAATTGGAAGATATTATACACTGCTAATAATGTAACAAGATACATAAGGTATTCATAACGCAGCGACGCACTCTGGAAGAAAGTACTGTCTCTTCCGCTTTAGAGTAAAGTGCAGCAGACAAAAACTGCATCATAAGGACATAAAAACACACAGATACGCTCCCACGCACGCTCTTATTGCAGGTACGAAAGCAATAACAAAGTGTTCAGCCACACAGTAGCAAAGCAATAACCTCGGCGCCCGCCCCGAGCCGTCACAAAGAAACCGAACAACACTGATCTTCAGCACGACGGATCAGTGGACCACAGAGAGACACTGAATCATCATCATTTTTTATTTTTATTATTATTGTTGCTAATGTTATTACTAATACTGTTTTTGAAGATCTGTACGTAGGACATATGTAGGACATAACGCCAAGAATAGAAAACAACAGAAGATGACAGTAGTGCATCTCTGATCTCTCTTCACAGGTCATCATGTTCTACAAGCACCAGCGAGTCACAGATGTAATCATGAAACAATGCAGTCCTGTTCCTCCCCCTATATTTGTCCCTTTTGGAAAGGATGAAGAGAAAGTGGTCCCTGAGCATGCAGGAATAGTAGGCAGAGGCAGGAAGAGAACGGCTGCCTGGTCTGATCCCACAGAAGAGCTACTGTAACACAAACTGCTGAAAAAGTTAATGCTGGCTATGATGGGAAGATGTCAGAACACACAGTGCATCACATCCCGCTATGTATGGGGTTGCGTAGCCGCAGACCAGTCAGAGTGCCCATGCTGACCCCTACCCACTACCAAAAGTATCTACAGTGTGCCTCAATCCAGTCAAGCATCTGTGGGATGTGCTGCACAAACTAGTCCAATCCATGGAGACCCCACCTGGTGTCAGATACCACAACACACCTTCAGAGGTCTTGTGGAGTCCGTGCCACATCGGGTAAGTGCTATTTTTGGCAGCAAAAGTGGTTCTACACAATATTAGGCAGGTGTATATAAATGACCTCTGTTCTGACTAGCAGCCCTGTATTGCACCTCTTTCAATAACCAATCAGTCCCTACAGGAATTTAAAATGACAGCAACACTTTAAATAACCTTTAAATTAGAACTGCACGATACGGACAAAATATCAGTACTACGATTTTACTGCTACACATTGCGACAGCAATGCCTTTCAAGATATCAAAGTGCCCTTATCATCACTTTTCTGGATTCAAAAAAGACTTAAAGTGTGCAAATATTGTTTCAAATATGTTCTGCCACCATCCATACAGTCCATATATGGAAAATAAGCAACAAAAACAGCCTAATATCATGTCCTAATAAAACAGTGTCATTTCCATTACTGGTAATTGTCATAACAGACATAAAAGTTTATGTCACATGCTAATGACATGAAATTAAATATTACAGCACTGGACATGACATTTATTACAATTAAGGAACTTTTTCCAATCAATGGATTAAATGTCCTACAGGACAAAACAACTTGATGGCTGATCAAAACGGTAAGCCCTTGCAAAAATCTGAGCATTGTCACAAATTCATGAGGAGATTGAAGCAATCCAGGCTGAAACGCCAAGGTTAAAGTGATGCAGGTTGAATAGGTTCATATATGGAAATGTCACAAAACCAATGAACGCAAAGTATCCAAAGGCTGCGTCTGAAAAGGCTGCATTTGCAGATTAATCTATTAAATTTCTGCAAAACTTCCAATATACCCAAGTATAGTGCATTGTTGTCCATCGCTGAATAACTATCCTGAATAATTACAGAATAATACAAAGGTTTTCTTTCACTTAAACTACATTTTAGTCTTATCTCAAACAAGAATGCATTGCCACAAGAAGATGTGAAGTGTGATGGCGTGGTTGCTATAAAACCAGTGTTTGGAGACACCCTAACATCGGTTTTACGGCCAAAAAAAGTTTGTTTTAAAAAAGGTTCTGCACACAGCGGGGTATCGAACCAGTGCCTCTTCTGACTCTCGTCATTCGGTGTACCAACCCCGGAGGGGGGCGCTGGTTCATTACCAAGCCATTTATGGTTAAGCACGGCTGAAAACGGATCAAGTGAACCACTTTCGCCCAAAAAACGGATGTGAAATTATGCATCGCTGCGTTCAAAGGTTTACTATTATTATTATTATTTAAATTACACCACAACACAATCACACAAAAAAAATCCTGACAGCAGAAGGTGTTGCAGCTGCAGGATGCTCAGCATCCACACCTCCCTGGCTCTAGGTAGAGACATCTGGATGCACTGAGGTTCCTCGGGGCTCCATGATGGAGCCGACAGAAACCTTAGCTCCTATTAGAGTGCCGTCACTCTGCACTCTTCCCCACATACGGCTAATGATTTCCCGTCAGTGCTCTCCAGCACACACACACACTTTCTCTGTGTGACTGGCCATATTGAACTAGACACACTCTGCAGAGGTGCAGTCAGAAGACATATTTCAGGGTTTAGCGTGGAGTATTTTTCTGTCATTAAGAATTTCACGAACGCAAGGTCATTCTGTTTGGATATATTATCTGAATATCATGATTCGATAAATGTTTGAATGAGACACTCTCTTTTGACAGATCCAAACCTAGGAGTGCCTCTCCTAGTGAGCATCAAAGACATCTAATTGGTTTTAACCTTATCCTTATTCCCTATCCCTACTCACTCTCCTTCCCAGAGTGTCTGGCTGTAGTACATTTTTTGTTGTCTCTCTCTCTCTCTCTCTCTCTATCTCTCTCTCTCACGCTGTGATTCAGAGCCTGTTGATCCTCCACAGAGGGCAGCTGGTGGCGGCAGGTCTTAATTGGAAGCAGCTGCTGTGTCCCAAGGCTGTGCCAGGTGGGCGCAGCGCCATGCTGCCCACAGCTGGCACCAGGACTCTGCCTTCTGCAGCGGGCATGGAAGGCACAGCCCGGTCTGGCGTGTGGCTGCCGTGGACACAGAGAAGAAGATGAACGCATAGACAAGCAGACGGACACATGAACAGGATCAATATGGAGCCACCCCCACCATGCCTTCCACAGTACTCTGGATGCAATAAAGACAGAGACCTGAAGAAATCAACAGACCTGGCCCTCGACTCTGACTGGGTGTCTCATTACAATACACGTGCTATGATCCAGTATAACAGGATGCATGAGAATGTAAGCTCAACTGACCTTAAGCTAAAGGTTTAAGCTTGAACTGGGTAGTGATGGGCATCAACATGTCCAGGGATGTTATAACATTCAGTCAATTATGAGATGCACAGTGCAGGTAAAATCATATGAGAATCTGGGATCTGAGAGGAAACAATTAACTGCCTAGGACATTTAGCTGCATGATGACATTTTGTACAGTTTCATGTTTCACAGCATGACATACTGCGTCCTAAACCACATATACAAGTCTGTGCCACCTGAATGAAGAGCCAAGTGGGTCGAGAGAAGTTTTGGGGATGGATTTACGAAAACAATTTGGGTGACTTTCAACCTCTAGTGTTTGCTAGCTACATTAGCCTTGCACCACTAGTTCTAAACCACAGAAGAAAAATTTGGACTTCAAACACGTCTTAGTTTATCAACTGCATCCAGGGTCAGCTGATCAAATATCAAACAGGTATTCAGCAGGAACTTCATCCACGCAGGATTTAAATACATAAATATTGAAGTGAAATCGTCCTTTGATTAATGCTAGTGTTGGTGCAGCATTATACTACCAAAGAACTCACTTTTCTGCTACAAATTGCTTTAAAGGAAGGTTTTTACATAATAATAACCACTCAAAGGCTTTTCCCTGAACCAAGAAGTGAGATAATTACAGTGGAAACTTTATAAGACCTTTATAATAACTGTTACTCCTCGGAAACGTTTCATTCTTGCTTTTAGAGAGAGTAAAGAAAGAAAAAACGTAGAGAGAGAGAGAGAGTGTGTGTGTGTGTGAGAGAGAGAGTGTGTGTGTGTGTTTGAGGGAGGGGGGGACTGCCCTTCAGCTGAACTCTTGCCCCGAGGAGCAGTGTGATGGCAGCCTGAGGGCAGCGTCTGTGATCAGCAATAAGCTCCAGCAAATCTGCTTGCTGTGCCAGCTGGGCACTTCCCAGCAGTTTTCAGAGTGGATGTGCTCTGCCTCACATGGCACCAGGGACAACCAGACTGGGCCCTCATTTTATTCACCATCAGCATTTGATTATCATTTACTAATTTTTACAATGCTTCAATTAGAGTGATTAGAAATTCAACAAATTATTCTAAATTTGAGTAAGTATTTATTACCTAACATATGTTTGTATATGACATTCCCATGACATGGACACAATTACAGAATTCAAACATGAAAACGGATTTCAGATATAAACACTGAAATGAACGTAATTTACGTTAGAATTTATCTCAGACTAAGACTCTCAGTAAGGTAAGAGTGAAGCCAGCAGTAACTCAGAAAGAGCCACAGTATGACCTGAAAGCAGCAGGAACAACAATTTCATAGAGAACAAAAAGCAATAAACTGCACCGCAGTTATTTTCTTTCCTGCACCCCATATAAAACCCCTCTGCTGTAAAAACACACACAGAGATGCTTATTTAAAATCCTCACACAAGCATTTAGACGCATCAGCACTGTTTTAGAACAACATGCTCTGGTCAGATGGTAATAATTCAGCTTGTTATGTTGGTAGAAAGAATGGTTGCATGCATGATCCCAAGAATATCATCCCCACAGTGAAGAATGGAGTTAATGGTATCATGAAATGGGGTTACTTCTCTTCAAACCGATGCATTACATGTCATCAATGGAAAAATGAATGGAGTAATATATTGGGAGAAGAATGAAAGTCAGATGGATGTTTCAACTAGACAAGGGCCTCAAACATACAGCCAAAGTAACTCAAGACTGGTTTGTAAAAGATTAGAAATTGATGAGAGTTTGCCATGAAGAATGGGCCAAATTTTCTCTTCTGTAGAAGAGAAATTGTTGTTGGAAATTGCCAACAACAATTTTGCAACATGCTAAATGTTGTAGCGTCTGAACCCATGTTTATCTACTAATGTAGTTTTCTTTACATACTTTTTTTCATATTTGTAAGCAGAATGCCAAAAGACATTGTGTGTAAATTTTAAGTATAAGCATTAGTAAGTCTATCGATTTAAAATAATCCAAAAGTCTCCAGAGCAGTGCCGTGTCAAAGATGCGGCGCGAGGTAAAGCTTTTCTTGGAATTTTTCTCGAGAGGTCGGGTGAGCATCATTCTAATACGACCTGCCAAACTACCGCAACCAATATTCAAAGAAAATATAAAACAGAATTGTACAACACATCAAAACAAAGCAAAAAAGCAAAAACAACAATAATAAAAATTACTTTGCCAAAAAGAGCACCTTGGCCATAGAGAGGAAAAGGAGCAAGCGCTTGAAATTACACCTAACAAACACAAACACAGACTGCAGCAGTCCACACAAAGTATGTATGTGCGCATGTGTGATGTAGCTGCAATTACACCTCACAAACATCAGCCCAGGTTGCAGCGGTCCATGTAGCTTCCGTCTCATGAATATTTATCAGGCACAGGACACTAAATGATTCCATTTACCCACCACACTGCACTCTCTTCACCGCTCAGCTAGCGCTATAATCACTTTTTTATCTCCTCACTACTCTCACCCCTCACCTCACCCCTCTTCTCCACGCGCCCTCCATCCCTCCTTCCTTCGGTTAATGGAAGACTGCCAAAACACATGCATCTGAGACATGCCAGCGGCGGTGACTACCACTCTATGTCCAAACTAACACAGTGTGCGGGTGAGCCTGCACCAGCACTTTAAGCAGACAGATGTGGAATCTGTTCTGTTATGACTGACGTCCTTCATCACATTCCCAAATCCCATTATATGCAGGTCCAGTCATAACACCCTCAGTCAGAATACATGTTTTGGTGAATTTGGTGATGACTAAATATGTGAATCTTTTACATATCATTGTGCATTTCAATGGAGATACCCAAATCCTGTTGCTTTCCTCCTGATTATATGGCTTATACTGTCATTTGTAATTTTGAGTACCCCTGGTCAAATGATATGTTTTATTGAATTTCTAAGTGAAAACAAGTGCACGTCCGCAGAGAACATGTTTTTCAGCAAATTCTATTGCAGCATTTATATTTATTTCCTGAGTTCATCATATCAGAAACAAATATATATGCCATAAGCTTTGCACAGAGCATTTGTTATTTTCACTTAGAAAATCAACAAAACATGCAATTTGGCCTAGAGCTCCCAAACTTTTATGTACAACTGTATATGCAATATAGCGCAATTTCACATAAAGGATTCACATATTTGGTCATCACTACTTTCCTGGCCACAAAAAGGTCAATTTAAAAGGTTACTTCAGAACCTTAAATGTACCTCATAATATGACAATTCCTCTGTTCTTTTCCACTTCACTGCAGCGGTAAAACCCTCATGTACATGCATTTGATTTAATATTTGATTTAACTTGCTACCTGTTGGTATTTTAACTATGGGGGTCATAGTTACTGTAATTATTTATTTTTTCTTTTTATTTTCTATATTGATCCCTGAGGAAATTGCTTGAGTCCTCTGCATTTAACTACATTCACCTGAGAGAAGCAGTGGGCAGCTGACAATGGGTATCAGAGTGTGTGGGGACAGCACCTTGCTCAAAAGTACCTCAATGGTGCCACTGGCAGTCCTGGGATTCAAACCCATGATCTTCCGATCACAGGGGCAACTCCCTAACCACCAGGCCACCAGCTGCCCACATGTGCTCCATAATGATTATTTACACAAAATTAAGTAAAAAATACTTAAACACATTCAGGATCCAATTTTAATTTAAACAACACTGTGAATGTTACAATGTGTATGCCAGAATAAACGTATATTAAATCAATTTCAAAAATGATAAAATAACAGTAACTAAGTAAATATTGATCCTGGCACTGGTACATCGAACATAACATAATGCTGAAAAATATCGCAAAATATCAATATGTCTCACCTCTATTACGTCCACATTTGTGTAAAAGGTAGGGGAGTGGATAGGGGTCAGCTAGTCTACATAGCTGCTACTTTTCCACCAAAGACAATGGTAAGCAAGGGACTATACAAATTAACTGAGAGGGCAAACATGTTAAACATGTACAAAAGGCATCTGTCCCTATAGACAACAAGACCTGAAGGACAGAGAGGGAGTGTGTGTAGACTGGAGATGTTGTCCAGTTCTAGGGATAAATGATGTCCATCCCATTGCTGTCTGCGAACGAGGAGAAAGCCAGCAGAGTTACACCCACCCCAGAACGGAGAGATTTAGAGGGCACATCAAAGCAAACAGTGGGCTGTGAAGCTTAGTGGAGACTGCTTTCCTTCAAAGCAGCGCATCTCATACGCACCCTCAGGTAGATGGAGCCCGATTACACACTAATACAGTCATTTCTACGTCTGTCTAAACTCAGTGATATTCACCGTGTGCCCTTGAGCGCGCGGCAGACTGATGCCTCTCCTCAGCCGCCGTACTGTGCCATCAGAAGGACTAAGAGAAGTCACGAAGCGGGATGCATGAGCAAATACGAGAGGCATTTGCATCTGCACTGTCCTGTGGCACTCTGTGAGCACTCCTGCTCCTTCAGCTGTGACTAAGAGTGATTATGAAAATGCTGATTGATAGAATGGGGGAAGGAAAAAAACAAAAAATAAAAAAACCCCTCTTGCTATGGACTAAAGGGGCGAAGACTCGCTGTGCTCCCGATTCTGCTGATGCTAAAAAGCCAGCAAAATTTCCACCAAATGTGGCTGTGTTAGGACTGACCAGCATGCACATTTTGTGGCCCATTAAGATTTAAAACACAGATAAATGTGCAACTGAAGTCATTTTATATTTCAAGTGTTCATTAATGTAAATTACACTTTGTTACATTTTACGATACCGTAGATAAATAGTTCTTTCATGACTGACATGCATGTCACTTGTCAACTGTCATATTTGTACATAAGTTTACAATAATACTGAATTATTATTGCTTTGGGGACAGAGCTTCACAATGTCATATGTGGTTTTGTTTGCTGTTACTTACGTCTTTCATCAATTCTCTTCATTTTTTTTGGTATTATAATATTACCCTGGCCCCACGGTGGTGCAGTGGGTAGCCCTATTGCCTCACACCTCCAGGGTTGGGGGTTTGAGTCTGGGTCCTGGCCTTGTGGGTGTGGAGTTTCATGTTCTCCTCGTGGTGGCGTGGGTTTCCTCCGGGGTCTCCAGTTTCTCCCACAGTCCACAGACATGTGCGTCAGGTGAATTGAGGATTCTAAACTGACCGTAGGTGTGAGTGAATGGTGTGTGTGTGTGTGCCATGCAGTAGGCAGGCGCCCCGCCCAGGGTGAGTCCCTGCCTCATGCCCGTAGACCCCGGGATAGGCTCCAGGCACCCGCGGCCCTAGTAAGGATTAAGCGGTTACAGAAAATGAATGAATGAATATTACTCTCAAATGTTACTTCAACCATAATGTACTTTTGCATTCATGTTCACTAGCCTCACTGTTATAGTGACAGGTAAGTCAGCAAGAATCGGTTACCTAGTCAAAAATGAGAATTTCACTGAAAAATCTGTGAGATCTCAATATCGACCAACTATAATATAGTCAACCTGTGCATATGCATGTCTAAATGGTGCTACAAAATGTCACTTTCATGTTACATGTTATGCTGGTAAGTATTAATCAAACTACATGCTGTGGTTAACTACAAATATAATGCATATGCATATTCATTCTTTCAGTATGGCTCCTTTTCTTATAAAGAGTAGAAATATGTCTCTTTTGTGCCTGTTTTCGTGTTGAATAAGGACTGAAGAATCACTGTTTTCTTTAGGATTTTGTTATATGATGAGTTACAGTGATGCTAGCCTGGTTGCATTTATTAGTCTATAGCTCAGTGGCTATGCTAGCAGTCAGGATTGGGTGACACCACAGGGATTCCCAATGGCTGTGTGATGTATTTGAATAAAAACACGGAAATGATGAAAACTGTCATTTTCATGTGCACCACATGTTAGACTGGTGATCATCAACAACCCTGGATCCTGAAATGATTTTCGAATGCAATTCATATGCATAAACATACGGACACGTGTTTGTGTGTGTGTGTGTTTGTATGTGTGTGTCAAGTGTGAACACCTCTCGCAGAGTGCCACCGCTAATCCAGTTCACACATGTGAAAAATAACAGTGTCTGCTCCGTCTCTGGAAGAGATGAGAGAGCTCCATTTTGCAAGTGGCATCTCTGCAGAGAGCACAGAGAAACAATGGCAGTTTATGTCAAATGAATGCTTGGCAGCGAGATCTCCAGGGTCAGACATGCAGGTCTTGCTGGAATTTCCTGCTGATAGACACTACAAATCAGGACTCTGGTCAGGAGGTGACCTTGTCACTGCCTCGGCTGAGCTTTCCCTTAACTTCCCGCAATGAAGAGCAGGCTCAAGAGAAGCTCCAGTAAAACAGCACATGCTACACTGACTGGTGGCGTGGCTTAAACCTCCAGACACCTGAGAATATCATCTTTTTCCATTACATTATTAAAAAAAATCATGACAAACAGATTTTGAAAGCAAACTTTCCAGGGTTACATAAACCTTTTTCTGCCTTTACAGGGACATCCTCATTATATCTGAAGTGAAGTGAAAGTAATAATTCGGTCATACGTGAACACACCACAGCACACAGTGTGAACAGCACGAAATTCTTCCTCTGCATTTAACCCATT
>JBBPCZ010048149.1:0-12975 GCA_037974445.1 Brycinus macrolepidotus
GTCTGCGATTGGGTTCATCCACCACGCAACACTGGTCTAACCGTGGTTTCAGTTCATCTCTCGTCTGCTCCGTGACAAACGGTGGGTATAGTTCATCATATTGTGTTTGTTTGGATGTTGCTGCTGCAGAGAATGAGGAGCAGAGTGCTGGAGGAAGAGGATGAGAAGGAGGAAGAGGATGAAGAGGAGAGTAGGCTGCTGGGGAATACTTTTAGTTTTAGATTAAATACAGTATATTTTATTTAGCATGGTTGAAAAGTCCCTTGCTCTGAAACTGTAATTATTATTATTTATTATTAAGAATATATATTTATATATATAAGAATGCAAATGTTATTATTTATATATATAAGAATGCAAATGTGCAAAAATGACTTGAGTAAACTTTTATTATTTGCATATACAGGTATGCCGTTTCTGCCATAAAACATGCTTAGAATGTTCATATATCTTCATACATTGATGAATAAATCTGTACATTTTTACCTTTACCAGTTGTTGCTTCAGTAGAAGTTTGGCAGTGGCAATATAAATGAGCTAAGGAAAGCTGGTAAAGCACATACTACAGCTCATTTCATATGCAGCAAGCTTTAAAAAAAAAAATCACATTTGTGGAGGGTGGGGGGGCCTGTGCCCCAGTAGAGCTTCATGCCTAGCAACACCCCTGGTTTGCTGTGTTATAGCTTTTGACAAATCATCTCCCTGTAATGTCTGGTGGTCAAACTGGTAATAGCCCCCATGGTCATCCTCATTCTGGACAGAATAATTATCCTTTGCTTGCTTCCTTGTCTGTGGTCTCTCTGGGGATTTACTGATAGACTCAGGTTCTACCTTCTGGACTTAAGGGAGGAAACCACATAGAAGCAAAAGGTCTGTTCTCTTTCTTAGGTTTCAGGGTATAAACAAGCAGATCCTCCATTCTGTTCCATCTCATTCGTTGACAAAAAATGCTGAAAGTTTTGTTAATGTCATAAACTATAATTTACACAAGACAATACAGGAATATTCCTCACATTTCAGTTGTTACTCTGATTAAACTGATCGATAAAACCTGTTTTCCAACGTGTATTGCATTCTGAATGTGTCATTTAGAAAAGACGGCTGCACATCCAACAATAAGGGCAGCGTGGAACTTCTTTTATACACTGATAGGGAACACGGCAGCACCCAGGAAGCTTCAATTCCACACACTGATCCATTTTACTATGACTAACGTGGAGAAGCACACACACTACTATGGGGGCAGATTGTAGTCAGTTAAATGGCAAAAACACAAAAGGAACAGATTACCAAGGAAACAAGTGGTTTGATGGGGTTTCTCAAAATGTGGTACTGGAAAAAAAAAAATTAGGATTAGTTAATCATTTTCTCCATGCAAACATGATCACTGAGAGAATATTAGGAAAAATTAAACAAATATATCAGATTTGCATGAAATGGGACTCAGTACATGATGATTGATCTGACAAGATGGATATAAACCCAGAGGTAATTACCACACATCAACAACTTGATGCCGTGCGGAGAGAGCAAAGGTACACAGAACTGCAGTGTTTTAGGCTTTGGGTAACCTACAGTTAGACTGGAGGTTTTCTAAAATTTGTTGTCTTTTTCCTTTTTCTATTATGTCCATGTATGCATGATCTCTCTTGCTGCCCATAACCTGAGTGTTCATTTTCTGTTTCTGCAGGAAGATGAACTCAACTGTGACAAATTCAATTATTTTTGTGTTTAACAGTAGCTTTCCCGTCTTATCAGCTGTTTCGAGGTCCATCTTGATCACCCATTCCTTCCTGGGCTTTTCCCTTAACTGGTACGTCATCTTCCTCCTTCTCTCCAAAGGCGGAGGAGTGGAGTCGATGGTTTTTATTCTCAATCACACCACTGCTGAAATCCTCTTGTCCATGTTGTCGTTTCTGTGTGCCACATGTATTGAATTTCTGGACTTTTCTTTGTTTTTCTTTGGTATCATCATGTCCGCTCGTCTCCTGTTCATGTGCTGTGTGTGTCTGGAGCGTTACCTGGCCGTGGTCCACCCTGTAACTTTCTTGAGGTTTAAGCCACTCAGGTATCGGGTAACGTGTTCAGTTTTGGGCTGGATGTGTGTCCTAGTACTGGGAACCGTTGCATGTATGTTACTTTCTGCCTTTACAGTTTTGGCAGTCACGAGCATCGTCATTTTGGCTGTTGAGTTCTTCTGTTGTGTGTCAATTCTGAGAACGCTGAGGCATCCAGGACCGAGGGATATGGAGCACGAGCAGGTTGAGATGAGCGCTGCCAAAAAGAAGGCGTTTCAGATAGTCTGCGTCAACCTGCTAACATGTTTCATTCAGAATATCCCAACAGCGGTCTCATACATCATTGAAGAAAATCAGCCTGAAGATCACACTGGAGTGATTATTTCTACAACAGTTAACATTTTTGTTGGGTTTGTACAACCGGTCTTCATTCTGCACCAAGCAGGAAAACTGTCTTTTATAAGCTGTGCTTAAATGGACCTTCTGAATATACAGTGGTCAGAGTCACAGATTCACTTCAGTTTAAACAGCGACAGAGAAACAATTCAGAATCTGGAAGATTTCTTTTTCATTTTACTGACCATAACTTTTCCTATTTCTAAAACATTCTGTTCATTATTTTCAGGTTTAAATGAAACAAATGTTTGGTCAAGAAAATCTTTGAGTTAAATTTACAATTATATAACAACTAGATCTGTAAATCTGCCCATTTGTAGTCACTCGTATAAATGACTGTATCTTGTCTATTGTGATGGAAGAATTTCAGCCAGGTTAAACTGTATGAGAGGTCTTTGTTTGCTACTGATTTAATGTCAACTTTATCTTTCTGCAGTTAATTTGTTTCTTCTAGTCCATGACAAAATTCAAAATGAATCAGGCAAAAAGTCCTAAGCCTTGTGATGTTTCTCTGTGCTAGAAATGACCTAAAACTGTAACAAAAACCTTTTTATGTAAGTATGATCAATGATATTTTTAGAACATGTTAAATAATAAAAATACAGTAGAGCCTGCAGTTGTTCTTGTTGGTGCCGCTAAGGGGTCTCCATTTCAGCTCTGCTACACTCAGTTCAGGCTCCAAAACATTTGTTGATCCTTCTAGGAATCTTCTGGGTCTGTACCTCTTCCTTTAGCTCAGAGACATTCTCCAAATAACATCACTGAGGGACTACAACTGGAAAAAGTTTTGGAATCAAAACCATCACAAGAACCTGCTATTCTAAAAAAAAAAGTGGCTACACAGGGTTGCAGTACTGGACACTGACCCATTCAGCCCACATCTTTTCAGAATAGACACCAAGGGCTGCTTAACAAGCTGCAGCATTCCTCAGAATGGACTTGTGTTCTGTTCAACAGTATTGAATGCCTTCTCCCAGAAAACACCTGGGACACAATGACTCTGAAAGCAGGGTCTCTTGGGAATAATCTTTGGGTGATTTCTCTACAATGTCTGCAACGACACTTATATAACAAAATCAGAATCCAGGCAAAATACCTCTGCAACAAAAAGACCTTTCTGTTGAATACATATCCCTTGATGTCCACAATGGCACATTCAAAATTATGAATTTGTAATCCGTTTGCTGCTTTTAGCTTTAACCATCTCTGTTTGAATACTGGGAAAAGATTTGGCTCATCATGTCACCTGGAATCCTGTTTCAAGAAGACAGATTTTTTATTATTCTTGACCTATACTTTTGGATACTCTTCAGGCATACTAGTGGGATGGGAGATAGAGACAATGGTGCTGGATATGTCTCCAGTAATCACAATTGAGACAGGGGGGCCTTCCCAGCGATCCTCACTGTGCGCCTTTGGGGGGGCAGTCTTGCTGTTGGTTACCTTTGAGTGTCTTGGGTGTGTCAAGCAGAACACCCAAGAACTCAGAATCAGAATCAGAAAACTTTATTGATCCCAGAGGAAACTGCTAAATAAATCTAAATAAAAATCTGTAGAAAAAAACTCAAAATGAAAATACACTATGCTATACACATAAATGCTGCATATAAGTACTACAGATTAGTAATACAGATTTTCACAAAGTGAAATCTAACAACACAGATGGTAGTTAGGAGTACGTTATTGCACTTAGTAGATATCAGTAGTATGTAAGTAATATTGACATTGCAAATGTAAGACTATTGCACATAAGATATTGAACATAATGATAATGTTTTAGCACCTGATAAGAACATTGCACAACACTGCACAGGGTAGACTGATGCACATCCAAGCAAAATAATGCACAGAGTCATACACATTGATAGTAATTTAAACCTGGTAAGAAATTACACAACAAGAAGCAACAGGCTATTGTACAGATTGTTGTGAGGATGTGTGACAGAGAGAGGAGTCGAAGAGTCTGATGGCGGTGGGAAGGAAGGATTTCCTGTGGCATTTAGTGGAGCACTAACCTGGTGAGTCTATGGCTAAAGACACTTCTCAGCTCTGACACCATACTGTGGAGATCAGCGTTGTCCATAATGGACTGAAGTCTAGACAATGTTCTCCTTTCAGCCACAGTTTCCAAGTTGTCCAGTTCCTCACACTCCACTGAGCCAGCTTTTTTGATCAGTTTGTTAAGTCTCTTTGTGTCTGCCACTTTCATGCTGCCACCCCAGCACACCACAGCATAGGAAATGGCGCTGGCCACCACAGACTCAAAGAACATCAGAAACATGGTGTTGCAGACTGTAAAAGATTGGAGTCTATGTAGGAAGTACAGCCCACTTTTACCCTTCTTGTATGCAGCCAGAGAGTTCGTAGACCAGTCCAGCTTGTTGTCAATGTGCACACCCAAGTACATTTACGTCATTTAGCAGACGCTTTTATCCAAAGCGACTTCCATTCCCTAACTACAGGGGACAGTCTCCCTGGAGCAACTTGGGGTTAAGGGTCTTGCTCAGGAACCCAGTGGTGGTATGCTGAAGGTAGGATACGAACCCGTGACCTCTTGGGGCAGAGGCAAGTGTCCTACTCACTAGGCCACCACAACAGTCCTGACTGTTCACTTGGTGCCTTATAGCCCCCCTTGACAGGAGACACTGGAACCAGGTCATCACCTTCACCTGTCAGCGGTTTTTAATGTTTTGGCTGATCAGTTTAGAGAATTTCTTATTATCAGCCCCGTGATCACTATCATTTATTTAGGCATATATATTATGAAAAATATTTTTATTGTTATGAGATGTAAAGTCATATTAATGAGGTAGTTTCTTGAAATGTGGAGATTTTAATTCTATGAACTTCAGAATTTCAGTGTGTTTGTTCCTTCAAAGAGGGTCAATGAAAGAACAGAAGCATAAATGGACTTCTCAACAAAACGCATAACATCGCATTCACAAAGTGTCCCTGAAAAGACATTCTCCCTCTTTTAACCTCTATAACTTATCTTCACAACTAATGTGTGAAATATTCCATGGTAATCAACTGGTCCCCCCTACAAGTGTTGTCTTATCACAAAAATGCAAAAATATCAGATTTGCATGAAATTGAACTCACTACACAGTGATTGATTCGACAAGCTGGTTGCTGGATTTAAACCCTGGGGTGATGACCCCACCTGAACACACGCTTGATACTGCCTGGAGAGAGAAGGTACAAGAGCAGAGAGAAACTGAAGTAGTTTGAGTTGTGTTATTGATGCAGTTAGCCTACATTTGGAAGAGTTTTTTAAACTGTAGTCTAATTTTCTTCAAGTGTTATGCTAATTAGTTTGACTCATGCCTTCTATATTTCTGAATGTTTGTATTCTGTTTCCTCAGGGTTTTTACAGCAGAGGAAGATGAACTCAACTCTGACAAATTTATCTGTATCTGGAGACAGTGAAAATATTTTTGCCTTGACCTTATTTAGATCCACTCTATTCATTCAGTTCTTGCTGGGTTTTCCTCTGAACATCTATATCATCGTCCTCTTTCTTTCCAAAGGTGGAGGAATAAACGTATCTATGTTTTTTGTGCTGAATCACGCCGTCTCAGAGATCCCATTCTCGATATCGTCACTTCTGTGTGTTTTCTTATTGGAAAATACCAGTTTCTCTGTTCCTAAACTGCTGGACTTTCTCTACGTGATCAGCATGTCCGCTCGTCTCCTGTTCCAATGCTATGTGTGTTTGGAGCGTTACCTGGCCGTGGTCCACCCTGTGACTTTCTTGAGGTTTAAGCCACTCAGGTATCGGGTAGTGTGTTCAGTTTTAGGCTGGATGGGTGTCCTAGTACTGGGAACCATTGCCTCTACATTGCTCAGTTTCTATACAGTTTTAGTAGCTGTGTACAGCGTCAGCTTGGCTATCGAGTTCTTCTGTTGTGTGTCAGTTTTGGCAAAGCTGAGGCGTCCAGGACCGAGGGATATGGAGCATGAGCAGGCAGAGATGAGTGCTGCCAAAAAAAAGGCATTTGAGATAGTCAGTGTCAACCTGCTGACCTGTTTAATTCAACACATCCCAATGGCCGTTGCGTACAGCTTTGTAAATGTGATGTCCATTTCTGACTTCCGCATGGCAACAGCTGTTTGTACAACAATCAGCGTTTTTACAGGGTTTGTCCAACCAGTCTTCATCATCTACAAAATTGGTAAAATACCATTCATAAAGTGTCACTGAATAGACTTCCTGTCTCTCAGTTTGATATTTTAACCTCAATAACTTATCTTTCCGACCCAGTTTCCAGGAGCAATCAAGTGGTTCCCCCTACAAATGTTGCCTTCACAAGATTTCACGAATGCAAGCCCTTATGAAGGCTACATACACTTTGCACACACACACCAGGGCTAATGTCATATACAATGAGGCCACTACTACGCTACTACACAACTATGCAACCATGCAACACACTTGCATAACCCAACACACACACATACACATGCACACACTCTTGTATGACATACGTACACTTGTGCGTGGCTGTACCTGCACAGCAGGTCTCTCAAAATTGAGTCACAGCAAACATGGGCAAGAGATCGAAAAATGTTCTTCTTACCTCACAAAAGAATGGATCACAGAGGCCTTCTAGGCCTGCTGGAAAGTGATTAACTTTCTCCAGGTGCAATTTTTGCCTGAGCTGAACATTTTTTGACTCTCATGAACACCCATTCCGTTCGCAGTTTGTATCACATTTGCTAAACATTTTGCAGTTTGAATTTTGAATTCTGGGCATAGTCAGCTTTTAAAATGCATTTTAGGAACAATTTCAAGTGACACTTTTTAAAATATTTTTACAAAGAAATTTCACTATCAAGGCTTTCAAGGGGTCTCAAACATCAGTCAAGAGATATTTGACCTTCCAGAGACCCCAAGCATTTTGCACTCTGTTTGTAACTCTGTAAACTGCAGAAGAGCAAAGAATTTGTCACTACTGATGTGGATAATAAGAGTACCTTCTGTATTTGTGACTTTTTTCACAATTAAATGTGTTTTCTTTTGATAAACTTCCTTTTCTTCATTAGTTTAGCCTCCTGGATTGTAGTATGCAAAAACACATACTCTACAGTGTATAAAAATTCTAAGAAGGTGAATTTGGGTACAAAAACTAGAATTCATTATTGAGGAAATTTATGGAAATTGAAATGAATTGTTGTACAATTGCAGGGCTGACATTCACATTAACTTTCTTTCCTGCTGGTGATTTAGCATCTCCAGTCCATCTGACATGCGTGTCTTTGGACTGTGAGAGGAAACTGGAGCCGCTGGCAGAAACCCACAGATACAAGGTCAGAACGTGGGAATTATACCCAAGAGCACCAATTACTGTGCCTAAACTAAAACTAGTGCTAAGCAATCACCCCTATTTACTCCTTCAACCAATTAACCAAATACTTTTGAGAACTGGGAATTAGTTAGACTACACCAGGAGTGTCCAGTTCTGGTCCTGGAGGGCCAGTGGCCAGCATAATTTGGTAGTACACACTCTCTAAACCTTATAATTAACAGTTGAGTTAAATCACTGTCCTAAGTTATTGCAGTCCAGACAGAAGGACATCCTAGCGATGCTCACTGTGGGTCTGCAGGACCAGTCTCACTGTTGATTACCTTTGAGTGCCCTGGGTTGATCTTTAATGCTCATAAGCTTCCATGGGTGTTGTCTTCATCATGTTGGGAGCCTATTCCAAGAAGACATGGCATTCGCTTACCATTATTCTTGATGTGTACTTTTAAATATGTCAGTCTAATTCATGTTAAAGATGAGGCCTGGGGTGCTGGATATGTCCTAGGCCAGTAGTACCCAGCCCCAGTCCTGATGATCCACTGCCCTGCACAGTTTTAGGTATACTCTGCTTTCGACATGTGATCCAGCTCACGAAGGGCTTGATAATTAGCTGATTAGCCAGATTAGGTGTGTGGGAACAGGAAACTGCATTCCTAGGACTGGATTTGGGAACCACTGTCCTAGGCCACTGCAGACCAGACAGATCGTCCCAGCAATACTTACAGAGGGAATGTGCTGGCAGTCTTGCCGTTGATGACTTTTGAGTGCCCTGGGTTGATGTTTGATGCTATTAAGCTTCCATGGTTGTGATCTTGGGTATTAATCCCTAATACTAATACTAATCGCCTCAATTTCCTTCTACAGTTCCTGAAACACTGCCCTCATTTCCTTGCATTGCCTACTCCCACAAATGCCCATTATCACCATGCCCTAGTGGAGGATTAGACTGCACTGCTCAGCTGCATGGCTCTATTTTCACCTCCAGAGATTCATCTTCTAAAACTCTTAACTTTTGCAGCAGTTTCTGCAAAGCTCAGACTGGATCATCATTGCAGCAAGTACAGGCAAAGTCCACAGGTCAATTATAACATGATCTTGCAGTAGCTCCTTTCACTCCTTGGCAATACCATTGCGCCTGTTTCTCCATTTGGAATAAGAAACTCGATGATGCAAGGTATATCCACCTTTTGTACAGGCTCCTGAATACACTTTAAGAAGTGTGTTCTTACTGGCACCCCTTTAGTTTTATGTGGTTTTTGTAGAGTATTTCCATCTAATCTCCCTTTTTATTCTCCATGTCTCATAGTAGAAACACTTCATGCCATGCATGCCACTCTAATGCACAGTTAATGAGGTTCATCTCTTGGTGATTCATCAGGGATTATTCTCTCAGCATCATTGACACATGAGGCAAACCGTGTTGTGTTGGTTTCCATTGACTACAACATTGCTTTTTTTTTTTTTACCTTAGTTTCTCTGTCTTTTTACCCATTGCATCCACCTTCTTTTTCTCTCATTGTAACTACTCTCGCATGCCTTCCCTCTTCCACCATGTACCAGATGTCTGCACCATTCCTCTCTGTTCTTTTGTTTTTTTCCTAATTTGACCATCTAATACACTTCACCCTCTGTTATGGCAGTATTCCTGTGATGTCGCCTATACTCTGCCTCTTTGACCACTACCGTGACCATTTATTTGTAGTGTGAAACTCAATCTTCACAGCCCTGACATTATTATTCTCCAGTCATGCAGGTAGAGGTGGGTAGTTTAGGTCCAGAATGTAAAAATACTACCCAGAATATTGTTCTAACTGTTTGGATAGCTCAGATGAAAGCAGAGAATCCAGACAGTTGGAAAAACATCATGAAGTGGACTGTTACTCTCTGTACCCAAATTACCCGCTTCTGCAGATGTAACACCTGCCCCTTACAGCATTTGGAAAGCCAAATCAGGATGAATCACATCACTGGCATGCAACCCATAACAATCCATTTCTCGAGTCTCTTCCATTCTATGGAGTAATCACCCATGGGGAACTTCATCTTGAATCCACCAAAGTAGTCATCTAGCAACCTTGTATCCTACCCAGCACATGCCGTTTTGCCAAGAGGAGGGTGAACCATAGGCACAAGGATTAATAGACTTGCAAAAATATCAGATTTGCATGAAATTAAACTCCCTACATTATGATTGATTTGATAAGCTGGCTGCTGGCTTCAAACTCTGGGGTGATGACCACACCTAATCACAAGGCTGATACTGCAGGAAGAGAGAAGGTACAAGAGGAGAGACAAACTGAAGTGTTTTGGGTTGTGTTATTGATGTAGTTAGCCTATATTTGGACCAGAGTGTTTTTGAGTGGGCTTAAAAAGTAATATGAATAAGGTTTGAGGTGTTATGATATTTGGTTTGGCAGCATATTTTTCGTCATGAATTAATTGATTTTTGCATGATCTCTATGGCTTTCCACATTCGCACTCAATCTGCATGTTTGCACTCTCTCTCCATAGGTTTCTTTGTTTATAAGAAAGAAAGATAAACTCAAGTCTGACAAATTCAACTCTTTTTGAAGACAGTGAAAATGTTTTTGCCTCGTTGACCTTATTAAGATCCACTCTCAGCATTTAAGATCTTGCTGGGCTTTTCTCTGAATTTTTACATCATTATCCTCCTTCTCTCCAGAAGTGGAGGAATAGACGTATCGGTGGTTTTTATGCTGAATCACAATGCATCTGAGATCCTCTTCTCCATATCATCACTTCTGTATGTTTTCTTATTGGAAAATACCAGTTTCTCTGTTGATAAACGGCTGGACTTTTTCTATGGGACCAGCATATCCGCTCGCCTCCGGTTTCTGTGCTGCTTGTCTTTTGAGCGTTATCTGGCCGTGGTCCATCCTGTGACTTTCTTGAGGTTTAAGCCACTCAGGTATTGGGTAGCGTGTTTGGTTTTGGACTGGATGTGTGCAGTCGTGCTAGGCATCAGCACATCTACAATATCTTCCTCTTATACAGTCTTAGTAGTTGTGTACAGCATCAGCTTGACTGTCGAGTTCTTCTGCTGGGTCAATACTGTCAAAGCTGAGGTGTCTAGGACCGAGGGATATGGAGCATGAGCAGGCGGAGATGAGCACTGCCAAAAAGAAGGCATTTGCGATAGTCTGCGTCAACCTACTGACAGGTTTGATTCAGCATATCCCAAGGCCGTCTCATTTGGCCTTGTGGACGTTTTGATCTCCTATAACTTCAGCATGGCAACAGCTGTTTCCACAACAATCAGCATTTTTGCAGGATTTGTCCAACCAGCCTTTGTTCTCTACAAAAGTGTCCCTGAATAGACTTCCTGCCCCTGGGTTTGATATTTTAACCTCTATAACTTATCTTTACAACCAATGTGTGAAATATCCTGCGGCAATCGGCTGGTCCCCACTACAAGTGTTGTCTTACCACAAAAATGCAAAAATATCAGATTTGCATGAAATCAAACTCACTACATGGTGAGTGATTTGAGAAGCTGGCTGCTGGCTTTAAACTCTGGGGTGATGACCCCACCTGAACACACACCTGATACTGCAGGGAGAGAGAAGGTACAAGAGCAGAGACAAACTGAAGTGGTTTGGATTGAGTTACTGATGCAGTTTATATTTGGACCAATTTTTTGAGCTGTAGCCTTATTTTTCAATTTTTCATGCACATATAAGGGGTGGCTGAGTGGGCTTAAACAACAATATCAATCATTTTGAAGTGTTTTGATATTTGGTTTGACAGCAGACGCATGCCTTCTATATTTCTGAATGTTTGTACTCTCTTTTCATAGGTTTTTTTTTTACACCAGAAGAAGATGAACTCAACTCTGACAAATTTGACTTTTTTTGGAGACAGTGGAAATATTTTTGCCTGGTTCATCTTTGTAACATCTGTTTCCAGCATTCAGTTCTTGCTGGGTTTCTCTCTGTACTTCTACATCATCTTCCTTCTTCTCTCCAAAGGTGGAGGAACCAACATATCTGTGGTTTTTACTCTGAATTACATTGCTGCTGAAATCCTTTACTCCCTCTTGTCACTTCTGTATGTTGTTACTGTTGTCATGGTAGAACATTTCGGGAGTTCTGTTGTTAAACTGATGAGCTTTTTCATTGTGACCATCATGTCCGCTCGCCTCCTGTTTCTGTGCTGCATGACTTTTGAACGTTACTTGGCCGTGGTCCACCCTGTGTCTTTTTTGAGGTTTAAGCCACTCAGGTATCGGGTAGCGTGTTCAGTTTTGGGCTGGATGTGTGCAGTCGTGCTGGGCGCTATTGCATGTGTAGTATATTCTGCTGTTACAGTTTTAGTGACTTTGTACATCATCATTTTGGTTGTCGAGTTCTTCTGTTGTGTGTCAATTCTGGCAAAGCTGAGGCATCCAGGATTGAGGAATATGGAGCGTGAGAAGGGTGAGATGAGTGTTGCCAAAAGGAAGGCATTTCAGATAGTCAGCATCAACCTGCTGACATGTTTGATTCAAAACATCCCAATGGTGGTCTCGTACAGCCTTGTAAATACAGTGTCCTCTTATGCCTTCAGCATGGTAACAGCTGGTTGTACAGCAGTCAACATTTTGACAGGGTTTGTCCAACCAGTCTTCATTCTCCACAGAGCTGGTAAACTGGCATTCATAGAGTGTCACTGAATAGACTTTCTTCTTCTGGGTTTGAAAATATACCATATAACTCATTAACCTCTATACAATCTCTAAATCTTTATAACTCTATAAACTGCGTTCAAGCCTCTGAAGGTAATTTCTATGGAGTTTGTCATTACTGATGTGGATATTGACAGTGCCTTCTGTATTTGTAACTTTTTAAAATCTAATTTAATTAAAGTTTTCTTTCAATAAACATTTTCTTCATTAGTTCAGTCTCCTAAATGTTCATTTAATCATCCAAGACCTTTATCCTAACCATGGTCATGGGGGTGCTGGAAGCTATCTAGCGTACATAGCATAAAAGGTATAAAAAAAAAACATGGGGTAATGAAATGGCATTGTGCCTGGATGTATGCACAAATTTAAAGGTTTAGTAAATGAAAATAAAGTAAATAAAAAGCAATGAAACAACAGCTGAACTAGAAACCAGCAAATTACAAAGACTATGTGTCAGGTCTGAGGGTTGCGGCCACTAGAGGCCGCTATGGTTCCAGTTTTGTTTAAGGCCTTGTGTTATGGCATCAGGCGTCCTCAACCCAGGTGTGGGGAGTTAACACATTAGCTGGGT
>JBBPCZ010048170.1:0-12975 GCA_037974445.1 Brycinus macrolepidotus
ACAAACAAGGTGATTCAAAGAGATGAGGGGTGGTTCAAGTCTTTTGCACTGTACTGTAGGTGTGTATATATATATATATGTGTGTGTGTATGTGTGTGTGTGTGTGTGTGTGTGTGTGTGTGTGTATACAGACCGCAGTGCACATTTGGAATCTGATGCGAGCAACAAATTTTTCTTGCTCATGAAGATGAAGGAGACCTGCCTGTCATAATCAGTAATTAGTCTCTGAGGACGGCAAAAGGTTTTAAAAATTCAAGAGCCATCATCGATCACATCCTTTCGTAACTTTTAATGAGAGCGTGAAGGCGTATCTGTATCTGTCTGTATCTGCTCTGACTGAGACTGGGGTTGTTTTAGAGTGAGCTGAAAAACATCCCGTTGAAAAGAACCTCATAATTCAGGCTGACTGGTAAAAGGTAACAGGTAAAATAAATGTCTCCCAAATGTCTAAGACTGTAGGGGATGTGATTAGCAAGAGACTCAAGTACAGCTGCAACACAGTGCTGATATCTCTGTCTTCTGAGAGTGGCACAACACAAATGAGATTAAGTTCTTTCAGTTTTATTTTAATCTTCAATCTGAAGATCCATGTCTATGTACACCAGTCAGCCATAACCTACGGGTGCCTAGTACCATCTATATTATAAATACCATGTGTATTATAATTACCATCTATATTATAAATACCATCTATATTATAATTACCGTCTATATTATAAATACCATCTATATTATAAATACCAACTGTATTATAATTACCATCTATATTATAATTACCGTCTTTATTATAAATAACATTTATATTATAAATACCATCTGTATTATAATTACCATCTGTATTATAAATACCATCTATATTATAATTACCATCTGTATTATAAATACTATCTGTATTATAATTACCATCTTTATTATAAATATCATTTATATTATAAATACCATCTGTATTATAATTACCATCTGTATTATAAATACCATCTATATTATAAATACTATCTGTATTACAATTACCATCTTTATTATAAATACCATCTATATCATAAATACCATCTGTATTATAATTACCATCTGTATTATAAATACCATCTATATTATAATTACCATCTATATTATAAATACCATCTATATTATAAATACTAACTGTATTATAATTACCATCTATATTATAAATACCATCTGTATCATAAATACCATCTATATTATAATTACCATCTATATTATAAATACCATTTGTATTATAATTGCCATCTATATTATAAAACTGGCTATTCTGGTTCAAAAATCTGATTGGCTGAGCCAAGACTTAAGTTGGTGTAAACTATCAGATAAACACCAATCAGCCACAACATTAAAACCCCTGACAGGTGAAGTGAATATTGATTATGTCGTTGCAGTGGCTCCTGTAAAAGGGTGTATTATATTATATTATTATATTAGGCAGTACATTTCTGAAGCATTCTCTGTATTGCAATCCCATATTTTAAACACTGCCACCTTGCCCTGTCACATAGTACCTCACCACCTTATGTTGAATGATTTATTATATGTTGTTAGATATCTCATGGTAGGTAGTATTTTGTACTTTTTGTACTGACTGTGCCGTGACGTTAATTGTCTGAAGTCTGTGGAGAAGCATTCAAGTAAGACTTTTATAGTACTTTGTACTTCTGACAATTACATTTTTAATCTTTGGAGTCTGGACTCCAGAGCCTAATTTGCTGGGTCTCAGTTCCCCAGACTGAGAGTCCGTACTCGAGGTTCTTGGTATTGAGAAACATCACAGGTAGAACACTTCTCAAAAAATTGTGAGGTCGTAACTGAATGTTATATAAGGAGAGATCACAGATAAAGTTGTATGTTTGGTTGGCAGTAGGAAAGTCCAGCTGTTCTTCAACAACAATAAAGTGAAGCTGTCGGAGTTAAGGACAGTTCACACTTGATGCATTTCTGAAGAGTTTGATGGAACAGAAACATGTCTATTATAAATAGTGCCTTAATACACTCCAGCTATGGTAGACGCACTTTCTCACGTCCATCATAATGCAGGTAGTTCTGACCTGTCACGTTTAAGACTTGCGTACGTGAGTAAAGTGTACTTGAGTCACTCCAAAGTGAGAATCACACGTTTGCATGTTCTACTGTGTTCTAAACTATATTTAAAATCTTCATTTAAGTGTTCTGATCCTAGTTGTTGCGTAGCAGCAGCTGTGTGTGTGCAGGTTTCTGTAGGATGAGATATTTATCTGACACAAACAGCAGAGAGAACCTCTGTAATTTCACCATAAAAATAGACCTATAGTTCGTGCTGCCAAGTGTTAGAATTGCGATTAAACGGTTTAATTCGGAAAGAAAAGGATGGAAAAAGAGCTGATATTCCTGCCTGAAGCGTTTTTGTGAAAGACTGTACACAAAGCTGCTCGCTTTATGTTTACGTGCCGTTGACGAGTCGAGTCTGGCATCAGACAAAGCAGGGAAGGTTTATCTGAGAGGAAAAAGAGAGAGGGAGAGAAAGAAACAAAGAGAAAGAGGGAGAGAGAATTAGGGAGAGAGATACAGAAAGAAGTAAAAAGAAAAGAGACAAAGAAATGGGTAGCATAAAAGCTAAAAGCCATTTCACCTTGTTTTGTCACATATCTGAGCCCCACTAGCTGATGAGCTCTTGCCCACCTATAAGAACTTCCAGGCTGATATTCATCAAACATCTCAAGGGCCTAAACCATCAGGTGACTTACAAATGGTGAGGAATACACTGAACTCTATTCTGTATCTGATTAGAAGCAATGTAAGGACCTGGGATTGGAGTAATGTGCTCTCTTTTCTTGATTTTTGGTAGAACTCTAGCAGCAGTATTTTGAATAAGCTGTAGCTTTCTAATGGTTTTTTGGGGGGAGGCCGATGGGAAGAGCAATACAATAAAGCCAGAATGCTGATTTAGCTGTAGCATTAATTTGACCACTGAAATTAAGGTCCCAGTCTATGATTGCACTGAGATTTTTTGGCGTGGGTCATTGCTCTAGATTCCAGATCACGATCTTCTTTACCTGTTCCCTAACAGAATTATCAATGTCTTGTTACTGTTTAACTGAAGGAAATGTCATTGAATCCAGCCATTTATCTTTTCAAGGCATAAACGCGATTAGTCTATGTGATTGAAGTCATTTGGTGAAAGAATTGAGTGTTGTCTGCACAGCTTTAATTCATTTTGTATTCTTGAACAATTTGGCTGAGGAAAAGCATGTGTATGTTTAACAAAAGGGGCCCAAGAATGGATCCTTGTGGAACGCCATATGGCATCGCATTTTTCTCTGATTTATAAGTGTTGATAATGACAAAGTAACCCCTTCTTAATCTTCTTAGTATGTCCTGAACCATCTGATGGTCATTTCTGAGAGCCCAGCACAGTTTCTAAGCTGTCTAACAACATGTTATGATTGATCTCGCAATACCAAGACAGTTATTGTACTCAGAGGAATGTCAATTATCACCTTTATCAGAGCTGTTTCAGCGCTATGATGCTGACAGAGGCCTGACTGAAAGTTGTCAAAGTAACCATTTGAATTCAAGTAATTACTGATTTGATTGAAGACTGCTTTCTGAAAGACCTTTCCCATGAATGGCAAATTTGAAATGGGCCTGTAATTGTTAAGCGTGGAGGCATCCAGGGTTTTTTTTTTTCAGGAGAGTTAGATAACAACAGTCTTTAGTGATGCTGGGAACATGCCTGAGAGAATCTGTAGAATATCAAATGCGATACAGCTGAAAATATGTTTAAAGAAAAGCTTTTTAAAAAAGCTTGTGGGCTGAGTGTCAATACAGAAAAGAGATGGCGTAAGATACAACATTATTCAAGAGTTGTGCCATCAACAGCGGTAAATTGAGACATGAAGGCCACGTTTCTTCTGTATATTGAAACAGATATTATGTCGCTCCTTGACTGGATGGAGCTGATGCTTTGTCTGATATTTTCAATTCTTTGATATAAAAAAGATGTAAACTCATTACACTCTTTAGCTGATTGGAGCTCTGGAGGTAAGTGTGCAGAGGCACAGTGTCCACAGTGGCAGAAAAGCACAAGTGCTGTTAATGATCCTATTAATGTCACTAAAGAAATGACTCAGGGTTGTAAATGTGGAGGCTGCCAGTCAATCTCAAGCTTAGTTTTTCTCCCTTTACACTCAGCTTTTCTGTATTGTCTCTTCTGATTTGTGACTGGTGTGGTGTTTCTCCATGGTGCTTTTTGTTTACCAGAAATTCTTTTAGCATTCAGAGGTCCTGCAGCATCAAAGACCCATAGAAATTTAGAGTTAAACTGGTTAAAACAGTAGTTCACAGACTTTGCTGTTATACTAGGTAACAGAGACATGGCGTATACAAATATTGCACTGGCATTTTCATTAATTTTCCTCTTTTTGACTCTTTTAGTCAGGTTTGGGTATTTGGAACAATAAGCCCATCAAAGAAATCACAGAAAAATTGCATTGAGATTTGCCTTTAAATGAAGCAGCTCAGGCCTACTCTACTTGCCAAGTCGATAAACACTTGAAAAGCTGAAGTTTGGCAGGGACTGTTTCCGTAGAGAACTGTTGCACTGCAATTGTAATCCAGCCATGTTTCAGTTAAAAACATAAACTCTAACTGGTGTGTAGAAATAAGATCTTTAACTAAAAGTGGCTTGTTGGCAAGTGATTGAACATCAAAAACTTGAACAAAAATGAAGGACTTATAATAGTCTGGGATTTTGTGGTATCTGAAGTAAGCTGGACTGATTAACCTTGAGAACTGTTCTTTGTATTCCCCATTAGAACCCCATGATGTCTGAGGATCCTGGTTTTTGAGCTACCAAGTCTAAAAGAGTTTATTTATGTAGCCCATTATCATACGCAAAGGTCATTCAATGTGATTTAAAGGAATAGAATAACATTTTTATAAATCAGGAAACATAGAAATAGTAGAAAGTAAAAAAAAAGAATGAAGAAGAAATGTGATAGAAGTGCAGATATTTAAAAGAATGCGGAGGAGAATAGTGCGGCTTTTAAAGCTACAGATGGGGCCGATCTGATATTGATGGGTAGTTGGTTTCAGCATTGGACAGTTTAGTGGCTAAACACCTTTTCACCATTGGGTGACTTGTATATAATACTTTGAAATCAGTTCTGTACCGAACTGGGAGCCACTGCAAAGACCTGAGAACTGGAGTGGTGTGATTTCTTTTCTTTTGGTTAGAACTCTGGCAGCAGCATTTTGAATGACCTGGAACTGTCTAATGGACTTTTTGGGAATTTAAGTGAGGAGAGGGTTGCAATATTCAACCCTGCCGGAAATAAAAGTGTGGATCACTTTTGTTTGAACAAAATCTTTAACTTTAGGTATGTTTTTAAGGTGCCAAAATGCTGACTTTGTTATAGTTTTAATATGGTCACAAACTAAGATTTCCATCCATGATCGTGCCGAGATTTTTTACAAGCGTTGATGTCTTAAGTGCTCTGGATCGTAGGAGGAATCATCCCTATTTGATTCCTTTATCACTTTTTTCCATGGCTGGGCAGTACAGAGGATGCTGAGCTTTCTAGTTTCAGGGGAGATGAAGGACAATCTGGTTAGGTGTTGATTGTGATGTTTGAGGGACCGAAGTAGCCCCTTAGTCCAAGGAGATTGGGTTGGGGGTGGCTTGCGCTTTTTAGGCAAAAAGTGATGGTTGATTGGAGTGATTGTGGTGGTTCTGGTGGTGGTTGCAGTAACTCTGGCAGATAGAGGTCATCATAACTCTCATCTAGAGTGTGATATTTTATGCTGGTATGGAGACTGTACCTGCTCCGGTATAGAGATGTTCCACCAGTGATCAACCACTCCACAGTGGTGTGGTTGAACAGAGGAGCACTTTTAGCCTCAGACTCACCAGCATAAAGTACTGAAGGCCACAGAAATTCTTCCTCCCCACTGCCATCAGACTCTATAACTCCTCCCCCTATTACACAGACACACACACAATAATCTTTGCGAAAACTGGTGCTACTCAGATGTGCAATTTCTTATTGTGGGCTAAATCATTATCATTATGTGCAGTAGTATTATTATGTGCAGTATCACTACTCATGTCATTATTACATGCAGTAGTGGACTCAGTATAGAGAACAACTCCAAACCACTATTTGTGTTAATTAGTAAACTACTTCAGCAGTTATTTATTTATTTATCTACAGTATTTATATCCACCTCTCTTAATGGCCACAGCATTTCGTGTATATAGTATAGCATATTTAGTAAAAAGCATTTTGGAGAGTTTTATTTTGACTTTTTACTCTAATTTATATTGATCTTGTCTTTGTATCTTTGTGTGTGTGAATCTGATTCAGTGCGGCAGTGAGTAGTTGGAGCAGGCTGTGTTTGCACCTATATTACCGGACTGTTATGTACATTAAGGACATTGACTTTTAATGAGTTTCCTACAGCCCAGTTCAGGTTAACCATGTGGTCTAAAAAGTTTGCTAGCTCTCCAGAATGGACAGAAACTGTCAATATAGTTGAGTCTTTGCAAGCAGAAGGTGCGCTTGAGACTGAGCAGCCTAGAAGACCTGTTATGTCCACTGGTCCACTGATGAACTGTACCTGAATACCTCTCCGGTGTATTAAACAGTTCAGTGAAGTCTTTACATCAAATTTCCGACTGCTCCCTGCGAATGTCCTCTTTTCCTACGTCTAAAATAATCTGACTGGCCATTTGTTGCCAAGAGAGGATATTTGGAAGCCCCTTGTTCAGCTCCGAGACCACTGAGTTCCAGAAGCAGCGTGTTAGCGTGGATTCGCTGACCGCATTTCTGATGACTGAGCATGATCAGAGTGTTCAATGAGGTTTCCATCTCAGCCGAGGTTCAGGTTCAAGGTTCCTTTGTCATCAGCAACTGTGAACACGTAAGTAGTGTGATGAGACGTTTCTCCACAGATGACAGAGCAACATATAGTAACATTCAACAGAGTGCAAGTTACGACAGAAACTATACAATACCACAATGTAAACAGGATCTAAACAATTTTTAAGCAATTTCCTCCGGGATCAATAAAGTATTCTGATTCTGATTCTGAACCTTCCAGAGTGACTACTGTTGCACCACAAAAATGATTACTGCACTGAATAAAGTGCAAGTTATGACAGAAATAATACAAACAATACACATAAAAAAGACACTAAAGCAATGTAACAGTAATGTAATGTAACAGTATAGTGTGAGCCTGATGTAAACCTTCCAGAGTGACTAGTGTTGCATCATAAGAGTGAAATTACACAGGAAGTGGTAAGAAGTATTGAACAATGTGCACAGAACAACAAACAATACAATAAACAAAAACAATACGATGACAGAAACAGTACAATTACAGACAATAGGCAGTATAGCAGTGTAACAGTAGAGGGAACTGGATGTAAACCTTCCAGAATGACTACTATTTCACCTTAAGTATGGTATTGCACAGGAGGCAGTTACAGCATTGAACCACATTGGATGAGTGTAAATTATAGCTTATCAAAAGGACATAAGTGTGCTTGTTGTGTCATGGTTTGGTTCTGTTTACTGATTCCGGCTGAATTCTTTCAATCCTCTGGAGCAGTACTGAGCTGAGCCTTTGCCTGGTGTTCTGCTGTGCTAGCAGTGCTGCTAAAAGCTCCTAAAAACTCACTCTCGATTTGCTGAAAGATTTTGAAGCTGTCTTCGTCTTTTCTTGGCTCATATTCTGGCCGTATGGTGAGAACTCGTGTCTCCAGCCCAGCGATTCTCTACAGGAGTTTGTAGCAGCTCAAGAAAGTGGGGAGGCATCTTCAGTTGGTGAAAATTCACTGCCTCAAAACCTGCCAAATATGCTATTTAATTAAATAAGCGTTCAAAAACTTGGGCCACAGGCACAATTGAATGTTTATGGTTAAGTGAAAAGGAGGATAAAACAAGCTGAAAACAAGCAAAAATGGCAAACTAAAGCAGAGCAGAGCAGAGAAGTGTGTTTCGAGGGGTGTTATTGTAACCTGGGATAAATTCTACAGCTGATTTCATAGCAGGTAAGCACAGCAAGTTCCTGACATTAAGGGGAAAAAATGACATTCTAGGAATGATTAAATGACCACATCTGTCCATGGAAAACTAATAATAAAAGTTAGCTGAGCTGGTTAAACAGGTCACATCCAAGAACAATGAATTTCTCTTTTTTTAAAAAGTGTGTTTGTGGCAGGGGTTCCTTGTGAAATGACATATAAGAATCATTTCATTCTTTAAAGAACCACGTCTGTAAATGAGTCAAGTGTGTGAAGAACCTTTTAAAGCTATAAAGAGCCTTCCCAAACTGTCAATGTTTTGTACCGGTTTATAGGTTCTTCTAGAGCATTTGGTTCCATAAATAACCTTTCAGTGGTTTCAAGAACAAACCACGGAAAGGTTATTTATGGAACCAGAACTGGTTCTTCTAAGACATCACACAAAAAAACGTCTTAAGCCAGCCAGAACACAAGGTTCCCTGCATTTGCAATCCGGCTAAGCTTGTCTGAACCAGTTTTATTTGTTAGTTCCCACGGACTGCCATTCATTACTGAAAAAAATGGGAAACGGGAGGGAATACGTGATTCAGAGTTCAAAAAAAGTGTGTATGGAGGGAGTGTAAACAGCAGCAGAGATGCTGCTGGGATTTTAGAGATGCTGTAGATAGCGGAGGAACACAGCAGAAGTTTCTGGAGATCCAGGCGGGGCGCAGATCAGAGCGCGGAGTGTTGGAACAGTATTATAAGGAACCGTAGAGATAACAGATGACAGCGAGTGCACTCTGGGGTAGGCAGTGGGCATCAGCTCGGCGGTGGAGATTAGGTTCGGGACGAGGACGGGGGCTGAGTGATGGGGACGGGGAAAAGCTAGGTGTTCTGAACGTGCCTGTCTGGACGAGTTGATGGATGGACTCGGAGAGAGAAAGGGAGAAGAGGGGTGGATGGAGGTGCCGGGCCACAGGGGAAGGGAAAGGAACACATCGGTCATGAGAACAAATGATGGTTCTGCCATGTTCCAGTCAATTTTTAGCCTCCGATTTGAATTCAGACGTGACCTTTTACTCAACCGTGGGCATTAACCCCCTCAGACCCACAGTCGTGGGCTAGTTATCCATATACCAACACTTGTGTTGGGGAAGTTACTCCAAAAATAATAATCCCATACAAATTGGGAATTACAAAATTCAGTTAATTATATACATTTTTATGTAATATTGAATACGACACATATTTGTGTTCTGTTAGCCAGGCCTTGTTGATTGAAATATTGATAATAATGAAGCATGTTAAACAGTCAAAGAAATGTCAGTTGTGCACTTAACATTGCAGAAAAACGGCACACTAGAATAGGAGATGTTACTCCATAAAATACTGCAGTACACACTCCAATACACTAAAACAAGACATTTTAAACCATAAACAAAGTCAGTCAACACCATTATGCACTACAATAGGAGACATTAGTCTATAAATAGGAGATATTAGTCTATATCTAATTTAAAACCTATATACACTAGAATTGAAGATATTAGTCCAGTTAACACCTCTATTCACTAGGAGATATTAATCCATAAACCACCACAATAAACCCACCTATACAGGGGAATGAGAAGAAAGAGTCAAAAGATGTAAACATTTCATTCTGTATATCATAGAAAAAGTCTGTGGATGAGGTCTATATATAAACAATAAAGCCAGCAATGCCATTTGTGGTAGTTTGGTGAACTAAATCATCCACAATGACAAACTAGGTCTAATTAGTCTAGTATCTTTCGTTTCATAGAGAATAGAAAACACTCTGTCACTCAAAGAATTGAAACAGCGATGTTATTTAGACATCTGGTCTGATGTTTATTTAGTATCTGATCTGTTGGTTAAAATGTCAGGACATTTTCAGGTCCAGAGGTCCATTTGACTGCTCAAAACTGTGAAAACACCTTTATTGTATATTACTGACTGTGTAAAGGTGTTTTCCTTCTACTTTAATGCGCTCCTGTTTTATCTCTTGCTTATCTGCGTGGTTTAATATTCCCGTGCAAGAGCTGCAGAAACAGTTAATTGCATCAGCTGAGCGTTTGCAGTTATCCAATCCGTGCGAAAAGCCATGTTTTGATTGCCTCCTGCCTTTTTGCCGTTAATGTCATTGCGATGGTAATTGTGTCACCTCTTATCGGTGATTAGTTATGCAAGCGAGATGGAAAAAAGGTCTCTAATCCGCAATTAAAGCTGGAGTGTTTGCTCAGCCCGACGTGTGGAGGCCCAGCTAAAGCTAAAAGCACTGCTGGCCGTCGTCCTTGCCAAAGTCAGAGTCACGAAAGACATGTGAGGGACTTTTATCAGCGGGTTTGCAGCATATGCCCCCCTGTGGAACCGCCAGGGATTGCGCCAGGGGTTCCAGGTCATCCTTAATGAGACTCACTGACAAAAGTTTCCTCTCTCATATTTCTTTCATGACACTGAAGACAAGCATCAAAAGTCCTCTCTGTAAGCCCAGATGGTGTAATAAACCTCCCTTTGAGTTTCTAACTGACTTCAAACACAGACTGTAGGCCTGTATTTTTCAATAAACTCACGCTAATTTTGCAGTTAGGGATGTGTAATATGATTATCTGTTCATGTTTTCATGAAAAATTAATTCATGATGGGCTATTTTTCCAGTGTACGGTGGATACGATTGACACTTCCAGAATGCAACGCACTTATATGGACACTTTTTAAAGACACCAATTACTGAGAGCCTATAAATAACAACCATTGTACAGTAACTGCATAAAGTGCATTGTAAAAAGTATACACCATAATAAGAGCCAAACTCAAACACTCCTACAGACCACATGGTGAGATATTAGTCCATAAATCACATTTACATTTACAGCATTTGGCAGATGCTCTTATCTAGAGCATCAATAAACCATCTTATACACTAGAATAGGAAATTTCAATTGATAAACAACCTCGGTGCACCATATTATACACCAGAGTAGAAGTTTTTAGTTTACTAAAAAACTGATTAAATACTCCAGTACACTATAAAAAGCATAATAATCCACAAACCTTGTTTCAATTCAAGGTGTATTGAAGCAACCTCAGTTTCAATACACATTAGAAACTGAGATATTTGTCCATAAACAACTATAATAAACACCCATAAACATACAACCCCATTTGCAAATTATGTAAACCCATATTTAATTGAAAATAGAACAAAGACAACAAATCAGAAACTGGAAATTTGTATTGTTTTATGAAAAGTATATTCTCATTTTAAAGTTGATGCCAGCAATATGTTTCTAATGGGTTGGGACATGGGCAACAAAAGATTGTAATAGTTGTTTAATGCTGAAAAAACACCTGGTGGAACATCATATTAGGTTAATTGGCAGCAAGACGGTGACATGATTGGGTATAAAAATGTCTTCCCAGAGAGGTGGAGTCTCTCAGAAGTAATGATGAGAAGGTCAAGACTCTGCAAAAGACTATGTGGAGAAAATTCAGCAATTTAAGAATAATGTTACTGGATGTAAAACTAAGGAATTTGTGGATTTCATTATTTCAACATCAACAGTCCATCAAATCTTTAAAAGATTCAGACAATCTGGAAAATCTCAGTACGTGAGGGACAAGGCTAGAACCCAACATTGGATGGCTTGATCTTCAAAACCTTTAGGCAACGCTGCATTAAAATAGACCCGGTTCTGCATGGACTCAGGAACTCTTCTGAAAACCACTGTCTGAGCTCATCTCAGTGCAACAAGAGGAATAAAGATAAGACAGTAAAGAGTTTAAAAAGAACAGCAGTAACAGTGCAAACGGAATAACAAAATAACTCTAAACAAAGTAACAAATAACTATGACTAATAGTTTGTAATATAACTGTATAACTAATTTGTACAAAGTAACAAATAACTATAACTATAACAGATATAATAAAATAACAGATTATTAATGCAAGTTAAAAACACAATCCAGAAACATCTTTGACACCTTCTCTGGGTCCAGTCTCGTTGAAGATGGTCTGAGACGAAGAGGAAAAACTGTCATGTGGTCTGACCAATCAAAATTTTAAATTCTTTCTGGAAATCATGTACTGTGCATCCTCTAGGCCAGTGGCTCTCAAACTGGGGGGCTATTGCAGAGATCAGTGTTGTGCATGAACGCGTTCAGTGAACGGCGTTCATTGAACGCATTTCTGTTTTTCGTGAACGCTGAACTGAACAATTCAGTTTACAAATTATGAACGTGAACGTGAGTGACTTTCACTCTGGCGAGACTGAACACCGCTCACGTTTTACGACAGTTTTGAAGTTTGCTGATTACAGGCTAGCATGGCTGGAGCTTCGAGTTCGGACGCCTCTGCAGAAGGCAGTTTGTTTAAACCAGCGTTGCCAACTCTCACGCATCCGGTGTGACAGTCACGCATTCAGCCTCAATCTCACGCTCTCACGCTCAAGAAATAAATCTCACGCCAAATCTGACGTTCTTCTGTGTTGTAATTTTTTTCACTCATGTAAAAAAGTGATTCGCTGAATGCACCGGTTTCAAAGATGTTTATAGAAAGGTTGTATCTCCAGCCCCCCCCGTCCGTCGCTGCTCACCGCTCCAGACATCGGCCACACACAAACCAAATATCTCACATCTCACTCCAAGGTATCTCTATGTGTTAATGTTGTCTGAATAAAATTTCCATATACAGTATACCTGCACCTCGTTTTTTTTCCACTGTCAAGTGGTAAGATCTATTCTCAACCTCAAAATTGGTTTTTAATGTAACTTATGTCTGTGGCAGTTCAGTTGTGTGACAGATAGAAGGAGAAGATTGAAGGAGGTTCAGATAGAAGGACGTTGTATTGAAAATGTAAAAAAAAAAACAAAAAAAAAACTAACGAACGAACGTGAACTAGTTCATTTTTTGAACTGTGAACTTGGTTCAAAATTTTAAAAAATGAACTATGAACGTG
>JBBPCZ010048200.1:0-12974 GCA_037974445.1 Brycinus macrolepidotus
ATTGATGACTTAGTGTGTTTATTATATATTATATATTGGGTTGACTTAGAATCGCGATTAATCGCGATTAATTGTTTCCAGATTTGCGATTAACTAGTTAATTTTAATTAATCGCTTTACAGCCCTACTTTAAATCCCTAACATTTATAAAATTCAAGTGGTTCTGCTTCACCTGCTGAAGCGATCAAATCATTCAGCCTCCTGCTACTTGGGCCAGTTTACGCATTCTGTTTGGACCCCGCTGATTGCCACTTATTTTATCAACTTCTGCAGCGGTCATGTTATGCACCGCAATGCGGCACATCTAGTTTATAAAGTTGAATCAGCAGAGCCAGAGTACAAACAGAACTTCACACTGCTGTGACCCTCTAGAATACTAAAATGTGAGGTGAAATAACTGACATGTTGATTTTTTGTGCAGGTTTCTTTGGGCCCACACTGAACAGTTTCATCCATGTGCTGATGTACTCATACTATGGTCTCTCCACCATCCCTTCCATGCACAAATACTTGTGGTGGAAACGCTACCTCACACAAGCTCAGCTGGTCAGTACATCACAAAATAGTATCTCATCACTGTCATAACAAAACCTTTCTGGAAAGGTAACTTTAGAAGAGAAGGACATTTTTTTTTTCCTGAATTTAAATGTACACTACTGTTCGAAAGTTTGAAATCACATTTTTTATTAAAATGATTCACTTAGGATACTACTACTCCTCAACTTTATAGGTTTCAGCTCATGTGGAGAAATACCAGAGTCAGAGATTTCATAACGACTATATAACTTTGAGAATGAAGTTACAGTACATTTGACATCCGGAATGCTGTGGTCAGTCGCCACTTCTACCTTAGGATGGAGCCCAGCTGGAAGGAGTTCCAGGAGTTGTTCAATAAGGCAAGAGCAAGGTCAGGCCCTGATCCAATTGGGGTACCTTTCAAGGTTTATAAAAAATGCCCAAGATTACTCCACAGACTCTGGAAGATTCTGAAATTGATCTGGAGGAGAGGCAAGGAAGCTTATCAGTGAAGGTATGCAAAAAGAGTGTGGATTCCCAAAGAAAAGAGTCGAATCAGTTCAAAACTCATGCTGCTTTGTGCTGAGGGAAAGATATTTCTCAGCATTGATGATGAGGAACTCCTCCTTTGATACCTTGGCCCAGTAGAGATCCTGACAGCGCCAGGGTGTCTGGATAAAAGGACCTGGTGGTGATTTGGCTGGATCCCACAAATGCCTGTTGGGCCATATCCAACAAGCTGGTCAAAGAGGCACTGAACTGGCACCATATCCTGGGAAGTTCAGGGATCTAATTCTAGTCTGTGAGTTTCTGTTGCATCATCAGCATCAGAGTGGCAACAGCTTGAGAGGGGAATCATTATTGGATGCACCATCTCAGTGATCCTTTTCGCAATCGCCAGGAACATGCTGGTGAATTTAGGTTCAGATCAGAGAGCCCCACATCTGACAGCCTCCCATTAGGGCCTTTATGGACGACCTGACTGTGACAACAACGTCTGTCCCAGGGAGCAGGTGTATCCTAGAGGGGCTGATCACCTGGACTTGCATGAGCTTCAAGGCCATTGACAAGTTTCACGTTGTACTTGGCAGCACAAAGATATCGTCACCAAGAAACCAGTGAAGAGCCTGAGAAAGTTGTTTGAGTCGCTTGAGAGACACAGCATCCATCCAAGATAAGATCAAGCAGTAGCGCGTAAAGTGTCATAGCTCATGGCTTGGCTGTGGAAAGCCAAGTCCCATCAAATAAAATCATCTTAATCCAGACTGTCTGACATTCTACCAAGCCCATTCTGCTAGTGAAAAATGGAGCCATCAGCTTGTCCTATGTGCCTGAAGAGAGGGACCCTGGATCACATCCTCAGTGGCTATTCAAAAATCCTGGAAGCTACAAGTCCTGAAGGCCATAGTGGACACAATCTACAGAGAGATTAGACACCACAAGTGTCTCCACCCACTGGAGAAGACAGCTTCTTTGGCCAGAGCTGGGGAGAAGCTTTCAGGGCCACCTTCTCTGGCCTGGTAGCAATGAACGCTTCTGAACGCTAGTGCATATTAGTAACAAGATTTCGTTCCAGGCAATTCAGGACCGTCAATGTGCATGAAATGTTCACACAATAAAAAGGGTGAAAGGCACGCAGAGTCACGAGGATTTCTTATGACAGCATCTGTGTAAATGTATTTTTCAGAATGTTCTATTCTGTCATTTGAATTTTGTTCCTTTTAGGGTTTTAGTCCTTATGTTTTGTTCTACATTAATCCCATTCGGCAGAATTATGCATCCATTCATATGCAAAAGTCTGGGCAACCCTGTTCAAAAAATGTGTTTAACTGATGTTATGTTCATACTGTTCTGTTAATATGTTCTATATGATACATTAATTGTGCACTAAAGCATACCATATTTGAGTGTGTCCTCTGTAGAGGATGTGTATTTATTTTCACTTAGAAAATTTAAATTAAAATTGACCAAGGATGTCCGAACTTTTGCCTATGACCGTAGAAGAGAGTTGATTGTCTCTAATTATTGTTCACTTCTGTTTCTTGTTTTGCTTTCAGGTCCAGTTTATATTAACTATAACACACACACTCAGTGCGGCGGTTTTCCCTTGCGGATTCCCACTGGGCTGCCTCTTGTTTCAGTCCAGTTACATGGTTACACTCGTCCTGTTGTTTGTCAACTTCTATTTGAAGGTAAGGAGCACTAATTAGTTAAACAAATGGTTTCTAGTCATTTTATTTGTGTTGTTTTGCTTTTATCCCTTGTTGACTACAGTGTGTCTATAGCACAGATAAAAGCACAGAACAGAATTACATGTATTATTTACCAGTAAAGTGAAGGCCTTTAGAAGCTGAAACAGAGGCTCACTATTAGCACTAAATTGCATATTTAGCTTCTAAAGGACATCTTGAATTTGCTGTTTAGCAACAATTAACAAATCAAATGTCACTTTATTGCAGACATACAGAAAAAAGCCAGAAAGAGATGACAAAACTGGAGAGATGGCAAGAAATCACACAAATGGCATCTCAATTGCCGTCAATGGAGCCAAACATAAGCTACAGTAACGACAGGACATGACTGTTTATCATTCTTTTTTTTTTTCAATCAAATTATGCTGAGACATTAATCTGATAGTAGGGATAATCCACTGTAATTATACAGTAATTGCTGTTTTTGTATAGAGTACTTTTTTAACCTCAGTTTGGTTCTTTCCTCTAAAGACCTCTAAAGTTTCTTGACAATCTGGCCGCTGAAAAATGTGAAATATGTCTTAGTGAGACATACGTGAAACTACAGCCATACATCATGGCAAAATACACCATACCCAATACCATCCATTATTATTCATAAGTTCATTTGTCTGAACTCGCTTCCATTCATACTTTGATCTGAGAATCAAATTCATAGAATATTAAGGAAACGTGAATTTGTCATCACAAAAATCCTTGACTGATCACTACAGCAGTATTGAGAGATAGGGTTGGGCAGTATAATGCCAGTATACCGCAGTATTGTCAAAAACCATTGATTAAACACAATCCGGTCATTTACATTGGGAGCATAACTTATTGATGGTGCTATAAGTGGTGCTATAAATGGCACTAAAGGAAGGGAAAAATCAGGGCAAAAACTACACGTAACAGTGGCTCAGCGAAGGCTAAAATCTTCACGCAACCCAGAACACATGATTTTGACTGTTATTCTCTCAGAGGTGAGTCCTCTAAACAAGTGCTAAACGTTTTAGCTTTAGTTAGCTGGAGCTGAGCTTGTACTGAAGTGCGTGTCACTTTTTGCCCAACTAAGCAACCACAGGTTACATTTTCTTTTTCTGTCACTCCAATATGAGTCACTCAATTTTGCTCTCTCAGGTATTAGTTTTTATTATCTACACTTTTCAGCTCTGCACCAGTTAGTTGGTTTGGATCTGCAGCATGCTTGCAATGCTAAACATTTAATTTTAATTTCATATTTTTGTCCCTCCAACACCAGTTGGATCGACTTCACTTCCTCAAGATTTGAGTTATAACCATCTACTTGTGTCTGTGCTTTATTTAGCCTAGTCGGAATGTTGAGCTGTGTTCCTCCTAGCTAAGCTATTGTTAAGCAGCTCCTCACTTCTAGCTAGCACTTGTTATATAGTTGTTATATAGATGTTTAGACGTTTATCGAATGATGAAACCACGGTGGCGCAGTGAGTCGCACTTTTATCTCACACCCTCAAGGTTGGGGGTTCAAATCTGGTTCCTGACCTTGTGTGTGTGGAGTTTGCATGTTCTCCTCATGGTGGCATGGGTTTCCTCCGGGGTCTCCGGTTTCCCCCACAGTCCAAAGACATGCGCGACAGGTGAAGTGGGGATTCTAAATTAACTGTAGGTGTGTGTGTGTGACCAAATGGGGTGGGTGTGTGGGTGTGTGTGTGCCCTGTGGTGGGCTGGTACCCCTGCCTTGCGCCCGTTGGCCCCAGGACCGGCTCTGGGTACCCACGACCCTGGTAAGGATTAAAGGATTACAGAAAATGAATGAATGATGAAAATCATTCAGTATTACTTTATTTGCTTACCAGTTAATCAAACTAATCTTTTTGTAAAACACAGAACAAGACAGCACAGAAAGCGGCAAACAGTTTTAACGTCACTTATGTCAGACCCCTCTACAAGTAATACTGTGTACTGCGGCAATATTTGGAGACACTTTGAAGGTATGGAAAAAGTGGATAATGCCCAACCCTGTTGAGAAAGACTGATTGAAGAGTAAAGTTATTTTTGCAGTAACTAAGTAATGTAAGTAAGGACTGAATGTATGGTTAAACTGTAGACGTTCAGAAACTCATAAGCTCATAAGCATAGTATATTCATAAAAAAACAGTGCCTTGCAGTAGTATTCAGAACCATGAATGTTACAAATACGTTTTTCACTTCCAATTCCAAACCTCTCACAATCAAACTGAACCTAAAGCCCCAATAAAACATTTTGTTTTTGTTGAAAATATTTATCATCACGCACACGCAACCCCTACATACTGATTTAGACCTTCCCGATGAGTGATGTTTTTGTAGCAGCAACTGATTTTGAGGTTTTTGGGTCTACAGTACATTAATGCCCCTTGTACATTTATATAGTAAAATCTACAAGTAATTCCTAGAAACTTCTCATGCATGGACAGGTGCCTACACCGAACCTCCATAAGTGTTCAAAGGAGAACGAGTTTCATATTCTTTGACTGCATATTTTTTCCAGTTTTGGATGCGTACAGAAAATCATCTTGAATAATGCTGCTTTTTTTTTTGCATATTAAAAATGCCTTCTGTTCATTGTTGCCAAACAGAAATGTCTGACTTGCACAGGCTGCAGGTCATGAGATGATCTAGGCAACAGTTGAAAAAACAACCACCTTTTCATTTCATTTCAATAGTTTTAAGTAAGCTGAGGAGTCCTAGGCAATCGTTTGTACCTGTGCTCTGGCCTACGCACCGGTGCCCATCTGATGTTGAGAATTTAAGGGAATATACCAGCATTATTCTATCACAAGTGTGTCAAAGTGTACTCAGTTCCTTTTTAAGTGCAGGTAAACACTTCAACATGATTGTAATAATCAGTCATACAATGACAGAACCAGCAGATTTTAAAAATTCTGGAGTATTCCTGCAATGTATGCTGCGTTTTTTTAAACCGAGGCCCTGAGGTTTGCCTATACCTCGTGTCTGGATTTGTCCTGTTTCTTTAAGTTGCCTGAACATTACCCAGAGACTGTAGGACTCAACAGATGTGGAGGACAATGGGACAATTTTCAGACTTCTCAGTGACACTGTTTAAATTTCAAGAAACAGCTGATCATGGATCACTTGCTGAACTTCAAGTTTTTATGGCTTTCATGCTGTATCTGTACCTATACTGTGTATTTCACTTTTTGACACGTGTGATTAGTGACCTGGAGGTCAGAGTTTTCACAGTACTGTTTGTTCCTGCTGTCACTGAGTCCCGCCAGAGTGTTCCACCGCTTCAGAGTTTTGCTGTTTGAACTTTTATCAGCTCTCAGCATGGCTGAGATGACATCTTTCTGTCCTTTCACACAATGCTGCAAATGCTTCCTCTGTTAAATAGAGAATAGGTGCAATCTGTGTTATGTGAATATGCATGAATGACTGCTAGATCTCTACAACGTTCTGAAGGCTGAAGGACAGATGACTGATGCACCTACAAGCTCAGTAAAGCTTGAATGCTAGCTAATACTATCTGTCCATCTTCACACGGCTAGAATGCGAGCAAAATGTACTGCCAAAACTCTGCAACTCTGAGTCCCATTCTCTCATTTAGGGCAAATTGTGCTCTTTTCAGTGACACTGTTTTCTAAAATGCTCAAACAGTGGAGTCCAAAAGTCTGAAATCACAATGAAAATCAAACAAAGTTTTGTCATTTTAAAAGATGTTTTGACAAGTAAAATAAAGAAACATTCAGAATCCTGCCCTATTTCTTAGTCACTATTCAAATATATGTGACACTGACCATGTTATGACTAACTGGAATCTTCTCTCTTTAACTGACGTTCAAACGACTCATCAGATGCTTTTCACAAACTCGTGGAGGTCAAAAATCTTTGAAATCTACGATAACATTTCAGAAATTTTACTTTTCACTCAATACGGTTCTTACAATGACCGTATAATCTGTAATGCAAACGGTAAACTAGAAAAAAAAATGTAGAAGAAAGCATTTTCTGAATTTTGGACCCCACAAAAATGGCAAACTAGCTCTGTTAGGATTGTTTGTTCTACATTAGATAAGTACGACTAGACAGATTCAAATCGTAAAGAAATCAAGTTAACAAACAATATGTGCCTACACTTGAGTTTAGCTATTTTCTGTGGAATTCACATTATGTTCCGTGTTAAGTTTTGAAGTTCTGCTGAAAAATAAACATCGCAATTATTTGCAAAATAACTTTGTGGTAAAGTCAACCCTCCTGCCCCACTGACTGGATTCAGTCATATACATACACAGACACTCACAGATCAACCATAATATTAAAATCACTGACAGGTGACGTGAATAACATTATCTTGTTACAGTGGCACCTGTCAAGGGGTGGGATGTATTAGGCAGCAAGTGAACAGTCAGTTCTTGAAATGCTGGAAGCAGAAAAGCATAAGGATCTGAGCGACTTTGACAAGGACCAAATTGTGATGCAGAGTATCTCCTAAATAGCAAGCCTTGTGGGGTGGTCCAGAGTTGGTCTTGGTAAGCACCTACCAAAAGTGGTCCAAAGAAGACAACCAGTGAACCGGTGACAGGGTCTTGGGCACCCATGGCTCACTGATGAGAGTGGGGAACTGGGGCTAGTCTGTCTGGTTCGTTTCATCAGAGGAGCAACAGTAGCACAAATTACTGAAGATGTCGATGATAGAAAGGTATCGGAACACACAGTGCGTTGCAGCTTGCTGTGAGGCCACAGACCGGTCGGAGTGCCCATGCTGACCCCTGTCCACCGCTGAAAGTGCCTTCAGTGAGCAAGTGAGCATCAGAACAGCTCACCTCATGGAGGACTGGAAGGTGTCCTGGTCTGATGAGTCATGAAGACAAGCCAGTGTGAAAGGGAGCGTAATGTACAGGGCTAATGTATAAGGATCTGCTGCTAACGCCTTGGTACCAGATACCTTCAGGGGTCTTGTGGAGTCCATGCCTTGACTGATCAGAGCTGCTCTGTTCGCAAGAGGGAGATCTAAACCATATTAGGCAGGTGGTTTAAATGTTGAGTCTGATTTAGGTATTCATACAGCAAGACAATAGTGAAAATGTAGCTACCATTTACTACAAATGATTAATACTTGATGTTATTGGTCAGTACAACTAAAAATGAATTAAATGCTTTAAAATAAAAAAAAGTGTAATAACAATATCATAATGCTTTTCATTCTTTTGCCCTGATTTATGGGAGAGTAAAATCTGTAAATGAAGGATTTATTGCCTTCTTCCAGAGTCAAATGATCAGTACCTCCATAGAGTTTGGTTGGAGTTCTTTAACCCTACGCTCTTTAAGATCAGGAAGGTTACCATATGGTAAGAAATACGCGATCACTTTTTCTGTGATTCATCCGAGAACTGGCTAAGTCTTCTCTTTTTAAACTAATCGCTGAGACTTGGGGGTACTCTGGGAATATCGCTGGCCTGATAATAGCCAATAAATGCCAGATTTCTGCAATCTCTACATTTTAATACAGGCTTGAGTACTCGTTCCATGTTGTTGCAAAAGTACTCAATTTTCCCCATAATACACCAGTATCCACGTTGTTCATACCTTAAAAATGTATGACATCTCATTAAGGATATAATCTGAAGAGAACAAACAGATGAATGTATGGAAATGTGTTAAGACAAGCCAGCAACATCAGCACTGACCATTTTCCAACAAAGAGTTCCCAGAACGCTTTTGGAAGCTGGCCCCCTATAACAGTGGGACTTAGAGAAACTTTGTCATAATTATACATGCTAATGACATGAAATTTGGTGCCTCTTTCTCTTTCATCTTTCATTAGTGGCCGTTTGTATTATACTTTCCATTCCTTCAAATTTATTCAAGATATAATAATAGAATTTATTCATATATATAAGATTATTATATGAGGATCGGGATAGAGGCATTTACGTTATGGCCTTTTGCACAGATTTTTCAAATCAACCATTTCCATCCTCAGTCAGAGAGCATGGTATGACCAATATGCAAAGAATACTTACACCACAAAGTGCTGCTTATGTTTTGAGACATGGTAAAGGTTTTAAATGACAAAAAAAAAATGACCCATAGAAGGCGAGCTAAATATCTCCATGTAGTATCCTTGCCTTCATTTATATATTTTTTTTCCCCACAGTATGTCATAAGAAATAAGCATGTATTCAAGGAAAAATAATATTCTCAAACAAGTGCAGTGAACAAATACATCTATGCAATGCTCAAGATGATTATATATTTTTTTCAGTGTATGCTTCCCAGATACTGGTTGTATAAGGAGTAAAGAAAAATGTGCAATCGAAGTCTTCAGTCTTAATGTAAGCTCATGTGGACACTGGAGCAATGCTTGGACCCCTTTGCTTTTCTTCAGTCTCTGCACTGTTTAGCCCTGGAGCCGAGGGGGGTGTGTGGGCATCTGAGGACTGAAAATGAAGAGATATTGAATTGGACGTGAAGCATGGCTGCAATTTTTTGGTTGCACTTGTTTATTTATTTATTTGTAATCTATAGTAGGTTATTTTTAATCTACAGCATTTACACTCCATTTTGTATAAAGCATAGCGTATTTCGTATAGAGCATTTTTCTGCAGATTTTTTCTGACCTTTATTTTAGAATTGATATTGTTCTTGTCTCTGTCTCTGTGTGTGACTGTGCAGTCGTAACATAAGCAATTTCCTCCGGGATCAATAAAGTTTTCTGATTGATTTTGTGAGCAACAATGTAAAAGAGTGAAGGGGTAAAAAGCTTCACCTCAAAGTTTGTTACTTGTTCATTTCCATCTACATCAGTGGTCACCAACCCTCCTCCTCATGGAGATCTTTCTAGCTGTGTTTAGGTTCAAACAGCTTCTAACATGCTGCTCCCTCCCTGTTAACGCTCCAGCCAATCAGGGACATCCAAAGAAGTCCGTTAGCCTGAGCAGGTGTTGCAGGTTGTGGATGGAACTAGACTTCTCAGGAAGGTAGATCTCCAGGACCAGAGTTGGTGACCACAGATCTGCATGAACAGACAGAGGGACTTTCACAGTGTAGCCCACCTTACTGGTTGTTTCTTCAGTGGTCCTTGTTTGGCCCTGGGACACCTGGACGCTCTCTCTTAGTAGATCTAGAGCATCTAACCTGAAAAAGGAAGAGATTAATAAAAGTAGACTTGTACATATTTACAAACTGAAAAGTTGTCACTCATTTCTTAATGATTATAGATTTTGTGGGATACCTCTTCTGCTGTTCATCACAGAAAGCCTTCACCGTACCAGACTGAGACTGCCAGAACCTCTGGAATAAGGACGAGAGAGAGAGAGAGAGAGAGAGAGACAGACAGACAGACAGACAGACAGAGAAAAAGAGACAGAGAGAGAGATAGACAGAGAGAAAGAAAGAGAGAGACAGACAGACAGAGAGAAAGAGACAGAGAGAGAGAGAGAGTGAAAAACAGACAGAGAGAAAGAGAGAGAGAAGGAGAAAGAGAGAGAGAGACAGACAGACAGAGAAAGAGAAGGAGAAAGAGAGAGAGACAGACAGACAGAGAAAGAGAGAGAGAAAGAAAAAGAGAGAAGGAGAGAGAGAGACAGAGACAGAGAGAAAGAGAGAGAGACAGAGAGTGAAAGAGAGAGAGAAAGAGAGAGAGAAGGAGAGAGAGAAGGAGAGAGAGAGACAGAGAGAAAGAGAGAGACAAGGGTACATATGGGAAATAATTGGTCTACTTTTTTGCCAAATCAGTCTCTGCTAAAATAAATAAATAAATATATACTAAGGTGATGCTATTGAAGCTGGGTCTGACAGATGAAAACAGACCACAGTTTCCTGTTCGATGTTTTTGAGGGAGAGACAGTTCTGCTCCAGCTGCCCCAGCTGCTGCACTACGGTGTCCTGGAAGTGCTCCAAATGCACAAGCCTTCACACAGGAAAACAATGAATAAGTGAGTTAAATATTCAGTGAGTCTAGTAATGCCTCACACTCGGTAAAACCACATGATTTGCATGATTTATTACAACTGCGGTAAATTTGCCCCCAGTAGATCAATCTTGTGATCTCAAAACAAGAAAAAAAAACCCCAGCTGTGCCACCTGGGAGCCCAAAAAGAGCCACACCTATAGAACTGGTGGGAAAAAAAACCTATGCAAAATTTATGAAAAATAAAGTGAAAGGTAATTGATCAAAATAATTCTGGGCAGCTCCAACCTTGTTTTCAAATATGTTTTAGGAATGGGCATTTCAAACAGATGTATTACTGCCACCTTCTGGCCCCTGAAAGTTTATTTTGTTTAATAACAGACACTGAAAGTGCTTGAACATATTTTTTTTAAATTAACATTAAGAAATAGGTATAAACCTTGAGAAAGTGTGACCATCACATGCATGCCTGAGTGCCTGAAGTCAAACGATGCAGGTTAAACAGTGGCAGGCAAGCAAGAAAGCCATTATGTGAACAGTGTTGGTACAGTAATTACTCTTTAACAGTGTCAAACTACATGTGCTCGGTCCTTGAATCTGATGTTTAAGAAGGTGTGAGAACCTTGAGTAACGAGTTACTGATGGTAGTAATGATAGTGAAAACGAGGCGCAAAAAAAAAAAAAAAGACAAGGTACAAACTATTCTATTTTTTTTTTTATTACTACTCAAATATACCACAACTGACCCATTCCTAAGTGTTTTACATTTATGGGCATATAGCAGACGCGTTTATCCAAAGTGACTTCTATTCCCTAACTACGGGGGACAGGAACCCAGTGGTGGTATGCTGAAGGTAGGATTCGAATCCATGACCTCTTGGTCCAGAGGCAAGTATCCTACCCACTAGGCCACCACTACCACTTAGTTTTAAGACTAAGGCTGTGGCTAAAATGGTTCCCTATTTGAGATTATCTATTTTCCTTTAGGCCGATTTGAAAAATGAACTTCTAGCATAAAAGTGGGGCAGCTGGTGGCCTAGTAGTTAGGGAGTTGGCCCTGTGACCAAAAGGTTGTGGGTTCGAATCCCAAGACTGCTAGTGGCACCTCTGCGGTACCCTTGAGCAAGAAACGGTCTCCGCTGCTTCACTTGGTGAATGGGTTAAATGCAGAGGAAGAATTTCGTGCTGTTCACACCGTGTGCTGTGGTGTGTTCACGTATGACAAATGGTCACTTTACACTTAAAAAAAAAAAAATAATAATTGAGGGCACTACAATCACCCACAATGAACTAGTAATTTCTAGTAAATACATCAGCTGAATGCATTGCAAGTGCACAGTGCATAGCAAGTCTCGTTATAGGCTCTGAGCAATAGCCAGAAGAATAACAGCTAATGTTACCAGTGGCTGGTGAGGCACTGAAAACAACCCCATAAACACACAGCACATGATGACAAATAACTGCGAATGGGAACTGCTTTTACCTTTGTTGGTGTGCTGTTCTGAGCAGAGAAGTCACGTTTTTCTGGCAGTCAGTTAAAGATCTCAGTGACTTCGCTTCAATCTTCTTATACCTGGACTGTAAACAACAGTGAACCAATGCCTTGTGGTACGTGCTTACATTACAGGCTTGATCCGGTTCTACATTAGTAAGTGCATGCATTTCTAGGATGCTTACTTACAGAGAAGTGGTCTTTTAGCTGAGCTTTAAACGTATTAAAGGCAGCTATGACTCCTGAGCCCATCTCTGTCTCAGACTCTTCCTCCTCCATCAAGGCTTGGGTCATCGTTTCTACAGATGCATACACACACGCGCGCGCGCGCACACACACACACACACTCCATTTGATCCTTTCATTAAAAGACCCTTAGTTGAGAGATAATGTTACAACACAATCACAGAAAGTGAAATCAAAAGGCCAAAACTAATGAGACCACATTAAGCACACTTATGCTACAAGAAGTACTTTCCATGTTCAAGCCAAAAAAGAGTGGATGGTTTTTGTTTTTTGTTGTTGTTTTTTTAATCCATTGTTTCATTTCAGTATGATGTGATAGTAAACTCTGTATCGACCTCAAAGTCAAAAGTCTGGTATTGAAACAACTATTTACAACAGCTTTGAATGTTTCTCAGTCAGACTGTAGAACCAGAAATTTATATCTGTCTATTTTTATATGATTCAGTATATTCTCTGTTCCTTTGTTCCTTTCAGTTAGTACCTTACTAAATTCTCCCTCACACATATATATATGTATGTGTGTGTGTGTATGTATATATGTGTGTGTGTGTGTGAGAGAGGGAGAATTTAGTAAGGTACTAACTGAAAGGAACACACA
>JBBPCZ010048269.1:0-12969 GCA_037974445.1 Brycinus macrolepidotus
AGTGTGTGTGTGTGTGTGTGTGTGCGTGTGCGTGTGCGTGTGCGTGTGTATGTGTGTGTGTGTGTGTGTGTGTGTGTTCGGGGGGGCTTCTTCATGTGCTCAGCTGTCTGCATGGGTCTTTCTGTCTCTCAGCTTGCCACCAGACCATCATTATCAGTGAGTCAGCCCATCAGTTTCAAGGTGCTGACAGGGTCAAGCCTCATAATACACTGACTGACACTGTAAGAGGTTTGCAAGAGATTTGTATTCTAATATGATTTGATCCACATGAAGAAAATATATCAGTTCAGTTTATGTTTGTGTTTGCTTACCTTTGGCAGTAATTGTTGTGTAATATATTTTATTCATGTGGAACTGATGTACACTTGGATCAAGTCAATTCGCTTTATCACATTTTCTCAGGGTGTGATCATCTCCACTTCAGTAAACACTTCTGATTTTATTGCTGCTTGAAATCCGTCCTGTTGGTTTTGTAAATATGATGACAGGTCATGCTATAATCCCAGATGTTTCCAATAATTCCTAAATGAAGTTTGATGAAGAAAGACAATGGAGCTATGAAGTTCTGTCCGATGCACGGTCCAAATGGTTTATGATAATCAAGTTTAATCATAGATCATTTAAAAGACATGACCTCACAGTGCATTATACGAAACAAACTTGTGGTTATGAGGATTATGGGTGTTTGAATGTGAAGATGTGGTTATAGCTTTCTTCCAATTCTGTTTATTGCTTAATGTTTATGCAGAAGTAATTAATCTACAAATGTTTAGTTTTTACTTGGTTAGTATTCTTGTAGAAGCACAAACAGTGCTACTTAAATGGGCTTCTATTCCTGCTTGTAAATCCATTATGAGTGTGGAATTGTGTTTTGATATGTTATTCTCAGTTGAGAGTAGAGAGCAAATGTCTTTAATGGACATATATTTTTATATTAGCTCGTTTTAAAATCTGGATAGAAATGTTGATTGGCAAGGCAAAAATAAAGCCATTATTTTAGGTCAGTTGGTCCAGTAACAGGTTCCATTTCCAGAGTTTACTGCAGATGCTCATCTGGTATTGGATTAACACTCTAAATATCTGAAATTGAATAGAACAAATTTTAACCCTAAACCAACCTTAACCTTAATCTCAATCCTAAACATAATCCTAAAGTTAACCCAGTCGTGGCTGGTATAAATGGTCTAATAGTCTCTAATCACTTTTTCAAGGGAAAAGGCAAAATAAGGTTCAATATTTGACATTTACATGGCTGTTAACAAATGACTTTAAGTAAGAAAATCAGCACCAGCAAAAGAAAATCTTACAAATTAGAAATAAAGAATTGGCTGAGATGGGGCTGATTTACCTCTAGCTCAAGCTGTAGATTCACTACATCTGTGATCCCATGGCATGTATTATGGTCTTTAGATTCATTGTCCATTTGGGCAAATTTTTAAGCCTGTTGAATCCAACTCCTCCTTGCAGTGTGTGGTCATAATTAGTAGGGGCAGATATGTCCACTTTTAAATTCTGATTGGATGAGACATGCTCAAAGCCATTGTTAAATACTGCATATGCACACGATTTTGAATTTTGCTCACACTCACAGTCAAATTGTGAGCATGACAACACATGACAATGTTTAAGGCAGGAAACATTTTAATTTATCCCACGAAAAGCTAGTGTTGATCTGAATTTCCCAACTGCAATAATCCTATTTTTCTATTAGTGCCTCTATGGGATTTGGGAACTAATATGTATCTGTTACAATTAGGTAATGGTACACAATAACATTTTATTGCTTTGGTGGAAAAGGGGCTCTTAAATGTGAAAGCTGCTGTTTGGGAGCTCCAGGTGTCATTTTCATTTAGCAATCCCATCCAATATTATGAACAAACCCTAGCATGGGGTTTTACCAGGTAGTTTGTTGACGGTTGTATTGTCTGCAGATAATCTATAGACCACTCTCAAATTTGTGATAAAAAGAGTGCATATTGGTTCCAAATGAATAGCAGTCTAATATGTCTTGCAGTGTAAAACTGGAGTATCTTTTTGTTGATGAAGAAGCTGCACTTAATCAAGATCCAAAAGTCAGTCAAATCTCTGCATCATTTGATAAAGCTTGTCAGTTAGCCTTAATTTATACAATAATGATGATGTCACTCTCTCCCACCAGTCAGTGACAGTAGGCCAGAGTGTGACTCAGTGCTTGGAACTGAGAGAAAGAGAAAAGGAGAGAAAGAGAAGAGGAGAAGAACTGGAAGCACTGTTGTTTTGACTGAGCAGCCCTAAATGCTGTGGCCTCATTGTTTAGCAGTCTAGCAATTGGGATTGTGCCACTGTATCAATTCTCTTTGGATATAAGAACCCAAGTCTGCTTACTGAATTTAATATGTCAGCCAAAAAATGGCTCTGGAGACAGGTTTTAGGTGGGACTGCCATATCACTACGGGACACTGTGTCTCTCTAAAGCCATGTGGTACTCATTGCACGTTCTTTTATGTATCTGCTTCTTACCAGTTCTATCACAAATCGCGGACAGCTGACGCCAATAACGTCAATTAAATTTTAAAATCTCTCACACTCCATTCTATATTTGTATCTGCCATTTCTCTGGGTCCTTCGGGGAGCAAGGGGTGTACTAGGACTTCTGTGAGCTCTGAAATACCACAAAAATTATTCTGAGAGATAAACGCTCAGACACCATCTGGTATCGCACTCCTCAGGCAGAACCAAGCTGTTGGGCCAGGCACGTAACTGGGGGTGTCCTGAAGAAGGCCGAATGGAAACTATTTTCTCTAAATTTGTAGTACATGCAATTTGTTGTGAAAAAGCACATACACACTCCTGACCATGTGGCAAAGTCTGTACTTTTTACGTCAAAGGAACCTCCAATGGGGGTTTGGCTTGATTTGGAAAACATTTAGGTCATCCCGTGTAAAACTACTTTATAGGTCTTATATTTTAAAGAGTTCAGCCCAAATTGAATTTAATTTCTCCGGCAAAACCTTTTGTAAACCTGTTTGAAAAGATGTAATAATCTACCAGTTCAGTGTAGTAATTCACACCGGTATCTAAAATGCTGTCTGATTTCTGAATTTCATATAAAAAATAAAAATAGGACACAAATTAACAGAATTCCTTACATTAAGCTAAAACTCTATATTATAGTTGATCAACATCACTGAATAAGAACACGTTAGGATAACTCCCAAGTTGTATTTTGTAACACTACAAGGAAGTAGTTTTGATTTTTGAAGTGTAAAAGTGTAAAGTGACCATTTTGTCATATGTGAACACACCACAGCACACAGTGTGAACAGCACAAAATTCTTCCTCTGCATTTAACCTATTCACCAAGAGAAGCAGCGTGCAGCCAGGAACACAGCGCCCGGGGACCAGTGTGTGGGGACGGTACCTTGCTCAAGGAAACCTCAGAGGTGTCACTAGCAGTCTTGGGATTCTGACCTGCGACTTTCTGATCGCAGGGCTAACACCCTAACCACTAGGCCACCAGCTGCCCCTTTGAAGCTGGGGACACTAGGACATTTATTAGTGGTCTACTTCTGATAAATTTTTTATACCCAATTTTCTCCCCAATTAAGTTATTACTAATTCCACTGGAAAGGTCTTCCTCGACCACATGTTGCTACCAAGCTGAGAAGATGCTTCCTCTGAATCACACAAAGCATCATCAAATCTTTTCCAGCTGCGACTAACACATCATTGGAAAGCTCAGTTTGTAGGAGAACACTAACTGTCAATATTGTTATGTTGCCTAATAGATGCCTGCACTGGCAGGTACTTCAGTGGCAGTAAAGAAGCTGCATGTTGAGTTCTGCTTTAAAGTTTGTTTAATGAATGAATTTGCTACACATCATGCCTGATTTTAAATTATTTAACTCTCATTGATTGGGTGTCTTTTAAAAGCCTGTTTATCTTTTCTTTTATTCTCCTAAAACATTAAAAAGTAACTGTATTGTGAATCCTGCCTTCTCAAAATGTAATGCGGACCGAATATTTTTGTATTCTGAATATTCCCAATGCTGGCAATCTGGCTTTGAGGGTTCCACCATTTCCGAGCCTTTCAGATGGATTTTTATAAATGTAATAATTTTATTTCAATCATTTGTATCTTGATCAGCCCGAGTTGACCTGTCGTATTTAGGCATATTTGACAGGCATCCTCAACACTCCTTCATAAATATTGTAAAAAATCATACACATTCTATATAACACACCGACATACTAGCAGACTATGCCTTTAAGAGGAACCTGTTGATATTCTGCATGACTACGGAATGGAAGACTAGGCTGTGCTCAACCCCAGTGGATTGTGTCCAGTCCTAGGCACATTGATGAATGACCCTTCCAACTCCTCTGTATCCTGTGCTGGCACAGGAGAGGCCAGCCTGCAGCTGAGCTTCATACGCCACCTTGGGTATCGCCTTACCACCCTGCATGGGCAGCCCGTCAGAGTCTGGAGACCCAGCGCTGTCCCTGCTCTCAGACGACTTTATGCATGGCAAAGTGCCGGCTCCCAAACAGCCATCGACTGTTTCCCTGCCCTCAGCATGTTTTCCAACTCTTCCTCTTCTAATTCGATCACACAGGGTTGCATTGTCGAACCTCTGCACGTATGTATTCAGTCAGGAAACGTATACAGTACTTATTTATCCAAATGGAGCGGACTGCAACGTTGAGCTCATCCACTGGGAAAGCCTTTTTTATTAACTGAAAAAACACAATCTTTTCTGTCAGAATGCATTCCCAATAGTGAATAAACACAGCACAGACTAACACCCGGCTTCTAAGGCCTGTACTCCTGAGACCTCTCCTTGATTAAAGACCGAACCTTCTGTACTTAATCAGCATGATTTAAACAACTTCTTTATCCTGAAATACAATGACTTACTTGTGTTCTTTGGCAGGATATATCTTCTGTGAGCTTTGAAGTTCCCCTCAAATTGTCATTTGCTCTTCTTCGAATAATTTTCTCTCCTAAAATTGTAGGCGTCAAAAGGGCTTCTTTGGAATGATGCAGTAGAGTAGAGTTGAATCAAGTGGTCTAGATTAGAGAAAGCACAAAAGTGTGCATAGTATGGGGTCCACAAAACTAGGGTTGAGAAAGAAGCACTGTGGGGTCCTTTAAAGAACCTTTCAGATGATAAATAACTTCTTTGTCAATGAGATGGAAGTCTCAAAACCCTTTTCAGCCTTTGCACATTCAATCCAAGAACCATTTAAGAAACATTATATTTAAGTGTGTATAGGGTCATGAACACTTCAAAAAAGTTATCCAGTTCTGAACAAATCTTCTATGGGTCACTCCATGGGTCACTGCAGGCTATGGGGTTTCATGCCGAATCTGCCTGTATTAGTGATGTTTGAATCAGAGCAGTTGATATGGCACTATAATCTTACATTCCAAGTAACAGTAAGTAATTAGTGGTTGCCAAGTACTGAATCTTTTGACCGGAAAGATACGGACTCAAACACAGGTGTGTGGCCCTAGAGCTTTGGAACATGATCTGCTCCGGTGTACTCCACTCAACTGCACTTTCATTCAATACTTCCCAAGACGCCTCTCTACACATAGTTACGTACGTGTCTGTGAGAACGAGGGGCTTTATTTTGTTCAGCTTAAGGTCTACAGGTGAGTTCCTTGTGTTTTCAGCACATGGGTTTCCTGAGCTAGACCTGCTCCCTCCGAGCCTGGGGGACTGATACAGATCTGCACTGAATACAAGCACTCTTCATAAATCCCCTCCACGCCAATGTCCAAAAAAAACAACTGGGCTACCTGAAATCAAAACACAACCAACTGGCCAGACAGGACATAAGGTGAAACAAATAGTCTTGGTATTTCCTGTCAATTACATGTCTTGATTTATTAACAAAGAAGTTCATTTGTTGGACCAAGGCATGCAAAATAAACTTTTTTTATTGCATAATTTTAATATGGTCTCTGGGCTAGACAGAGGTATGCCTTCTACTGTTGAGAACTTGTTTTCCAATGCAAGGGCACTCATGTCATATGAACGTGGAGGCATCTCTGTATATGGACATGACAGCAGAAGAACACAACTGATTATAATCTAATCAATTCAGGCTATGGGAACCACATGAGCTCAGACATTAAAGTCCAGGTAACTGAACAGATTGGCAATGAAACAATGGCTATATGGCTAAAGTGCAATTTTAGGGCTTTATTTTGGGTATATTTAAATCTATAGTGAGTGAAATACATAGCAGTGTTCATAGTACCCTTTTCTTAGCACAGGTAGTGGAAGAAATTAATAACGTTTCTCTTAAAAATCATTTTGCTTTGCAAAATCTTTGCTGTTGATGACTGCCTGAAGTGTCTAACTGGCTCATAGATGCCAAGTACTTTCCATGGTGATGCTCTGTTAGGCCAATAATGTGGCCATTATCTGTTCATTGTTTCATTGGCTTCAGTTTGTCTTCAGCAAGTAAAATGAATGCTTGGTGGGATTCAGGTTGGGTGCTTGGCTCAGACAGTCAAGAACATTCCACTTTGGGTTGCCCTAGTAGTATATTTTGGGGTCATTGTACTCCTGGAATTTGAAGAGCCATCCAGTGAGTTTTCTGCCATTTGGTTGGATCTGAACCACTAAGATGCTTCAGAATTATCCTGGCAGTCACATCCAAAGACCAGTGAGAAAGCTCTATCGACTGCCATGGTAAAGTCAGTGTGTTTCACAGAATAGGTGGTATGCTTTAGGCCATGAGTAGTTCTCTACACTTTCATTCTGTCATTTTGCTACAGGCTGATCTTTATCTGATCGATTCCTAGACTTGTCTCAGAAATCTACAGGCTGTAATGTACTTTCTAGCATACTGTAGCTTGACCTTTGCATTCTTTGAGCTAATCAATGTTTTTTACCTTGTGGTGGATCTTTTGAGGTCATGCTGGTGTGTTCTTCTTATTTATGGTAGTCTTTGACACATCTGTATCTATAGAACCTGGAGAGCATTCCTTATCTGATCAGAAGCTTTTCTGGCTGAGGATAGACTCAGAAGACCCTAGGACTGTTGTGGCCTTCCAGGATCGGACAGGTTGTTTGCCATTGCTCACCAGTGCATTCTTATATTTTTTTTTACAATTTGTTCATTTTGACATATCTTCTGTTTGGTTATGTCTGATATTTTAATCAGATTGTTTATTATGATGGCCTGCTTTGCTGGTTAGAACTTTGCTGTTTTGAAAATTAACTAATGATGCACAAACACAAAGTTCATTAAGAAATAGCCAAGTCCCTGATGACTTATGGTCATTAAAATGAAGGGACTATGTGTCCTATGTGTTTCACCCAGTATAGATTTAAATACTCTACAGATCAAACCCATGGTCTCCATTTCAAATGTGCTGGAGTAAAGATGTGTCATCTTACATAACATATATCTGAATACTTGTATATATGAAGGTGTGGAGCATAACATCAGAGAGAGATGGTTTCTGGAGACAGAAATGATCAGCGTTTATATTAAAACTTTTTTATAATGCAGCAAATTTAGAATATGTTATATTATATTCATCTATACTGCTTTATTTGTAACCCCTTTATATTAGACTGGCTTTTGAGGATACACTTTTAAATTACACGAATTCACCGTATGACCTGGGAGTGGATCATACACAGAGCGCTTTAATAAGATTCTGTAACCCAGAGGAACTGAAGCCTGAGCTGTGTCTGTATACAGTCTCCTAAACAGCAGTTGTGGCTCCCCGGGGAAGGCTTTGGCTGCCTCAAACCTCCATAAAATTTCAGTAAAAGTTCGGTAAAAAGCAACAGGAGCTACAGAACTGCAATGCTCTTTTATGATCACAACAGAATCTACAGCTCTATACTACCATCTTGTGGCCCTTTGGAGAACTTTTCAGGGCTTCATAAGAGGGGTCATCATGCAGAAGAACAGGCCTTGGACAAGGGGGCTGGGTGAGAACCATTCTAATGCAAACATAATCCACCACAGTGTCTGCTGCTTGTTCTGGATACCACCGACAGCACCTCAAAATATAGCACAGATGTTCTTTCCATGTTTTGTGCTTAGCTGGTTTCCACTTTGTTCAGCACTGTCTTTCTATTCCAAACACTGTTCTATAAAATGCTTAGAAAAGGATTAAACTGAATATCAATGGACTATAGAAAGGACCATCCATAAAGAACCACTGCACATAATGTCTGGCATCTGATGCAGTTTACCATTCTGAACGGTCAGGGTGTAACAATGTGAAATATAAAATCGCAATGTGAAAATGTGACAATATGCATTATGGAGAATAAGTATTATATTAATAATGATTATGATTTGATGTATCTGTATTGTTTCTAGTGTTCAACCATTTCCAATCAACAACCCACTCACATTAATCTTTCGTCCCCCCCCCCCCACACACACACTCCCCGTCTTCCAGCTCTAGTTTTATCAATAAATTGTGCCAGAACTGAACACAGTCCTTTCTTCGTTCAAATTTTATTCTAAATATTAGAATGATATTATTCTAAATATGAGAATACTAAACTGTATGCCTTAAATCGAATAGAATCAAATGGAAACGTGAAGTGACCGTATCGTAACACCCCAGTGAACTGAATTTAAGTAGTTGGTATACTGGTAAAACTGACAGCTGAGGACTAAATACCCTGTTTAAATTGCTTTATTCAAAAAAAAAAAAAAAGCATAAAGCGTGGTTTGTGGGCATTGTGCTTTGCTTCTCACGGTAACTGGAACAGTTCAGTGCAAATTGAGATAGACTGATGGAAGTTTTTTAGGAATTTATTTTTCTAGATAAACCTTGTCCAGACCCTCTTTGTCAAGCACAGAAGTCATTGAGGATGTTAAGAAAAACAAAATAAATCGCTGATATAAAATGGGATTTTTGTCAGTCTATTCTTCCTCTCCATGTGATATAATAATGTTTAATTTCCCTGAAGTATTTAGTAGTGGGAAAAAGCAATGGTCCGTGAAACTTGCGAAGCAAAGAAACACAAACACAAATCGCTGTGCCCCTTTTCATTTGCTTTTAATGGCATTCGTTGTTTCCCTTTGAAGCCACAGGCATGGCCAAAATGCTATGGTGCGACTAAACTCCTTTATGGCTTTGCAGCGGATCATAGGAGAAGTATGCTACAGAATCAGTGCCCTGCAACCCACCCCTCTGATTCCGACCTTTCTGTGGTCAAAGGCGAAAGAGGAGCCATGGCCCTAAGCCTCAGCAATGGCAGCCTGCCCCCCCCCCCCCCCCACCCCAAAGGAACAGAGCAGCACTTGTGAGAGGAATCGTTTGAAACAGGCTTACGTAATACAAACACAATTACCGATATTAAGCTCTGATGTCTGGAAGTACAGCCAAGAGCAACAGGCTACTGGCTTTTCACTCGAGCCCCCGGACCACGGCGTGCAAACGGCCTCTAGAACTGCCAGGGCACAAAGCAGGATACCAAAGATTAAAGGGAACGGATGATTGCTCTCAGTAAATCCACCACGTTGCCCTGTAGTAAAATAATCACTCCGTCAGTGGCAGCTTCCTCTCTGAATGCCTGAAATGCTCTGGTTTGGTTGTTTATTGACATTTACAAATCCAGTCATTGCATCAATCAAAGAAAATAGACTCATCACGCATAGCAAAATGTTCACTTGCAAGATATTTAGTACTTTTGAAAGTCTTAGTCTGGAAACAAAACATTAAAACAAGTAACTTGCTCAGACCTTCCGTATAAGGCAGCTGGTGGCCTGGTGGTTAGGGAGTTGCTCCTGCGATCAGACCATGGGTTTAAATCCCAAGACTGCCAATGGCACCACTGTGGTGCCCTTGAGCAACGTACCACACACTGCTCCCCTGGCCCCGTCGCCGGCTGCCCACTGCTTCACTCGAGTGAATGGGTTAAATGCAGAGGACAAAGTCCCCACTGTTCACACTGTGTGCTGTGGTGTGTTTATGCGTGACAAATGGTTTACTTTTTTTTTTAAAAATGCTCACCATCATTTAACCGATATGTGGGTCTTAGCTCCCTTTCCTTCCCCGGATCAGCTCTCATCTCCTGTTTTCAGGGCACTAAAAATTGCTGGCTTTTAAGTGAAGACGTAGACATTGGCATTGTTGTTGTACATGCAGGAGCAAACAACATGTGAACTGATGAAAGAACAGTTTACCACGCTACTGCGCAGCATAATGAAAACAGCAAAAGCCAAAGTTATCATTTCAGGTCCTTGCTAACTTGAAATAGGATGTGAGGTTTGCATTACACTGGTGGCCAAAAGACTGGCGCAATAAAAATAATGCAGGTTTTATTGCCAATTGGGATGATTTTTGGGCAAGACCATTATTTAATCCCATAGATGGTTTGCATCCAATTTGTAGTGGCTCATTGATTTTATTAGAAAACTTTGAACTGACTTTAAACCGAGTATGAATATTAACTCTCTTCCCACTACTCCTATGTGTAAAAGTGTGAAGTGTCCATTTGTCATACATCAACACACCACAGCACAGCACACAGTGTGAACAGCACAAAATTGTTCTCTGCATTTAATGCAGTTTTACCAAGTGAAGCAGCGGGCAGCCAGGAACACAGCACCCAGGGAGTAGGGTGTGGGGACAGTACCTTGCTCAAGGGTACCACAGTGGTGCCATTGGCAGTCCTGGGATTTGAAACCACAGCCTTTCGATTGCAGGGGCAGATCCCTAACCACCAGGCCACCAGTTCATCCCTCTTGTGATTAACTGCCACAAAACAAAACTTCTCAACAGTTTTAAAGGTTGAACACTGTCCAGCTTGATTGACGTTAGCACTGATGCTAAGTGTTCAGGAAAAGAAGGTCCCATAAAAAATCCTAAGATCCATCCATCTATCCATCCATGCATTATCTGAGCCACATATCCTAAAAAGGGTTGCGGCAGATACTGGATCCAATTCCAGCAGCTATAGTGCGAAAGGCAGAGGAACACCTTGGACAGGTCGCCCGTCCATCGCAGGACAAAAACCCTAAGATTACACTTTTAAATGCTTGAACTTTGAAAAACAGGACTTTACAGTAAATGATCTTATATGTGAATGAAAACAGAGCATGGTTTAAGCATTAATCAAAACAAGTTAACCAGTTATGAGTCAAAATGTTAAAACAAATTGGTATTTTAACATATCAACCTCGAATAATTTTATAAATATATTGAGTAATAGACCTCTCTTGACTGGAAAAAAAGCAGCAGTCTATGAAATAGCTTACATGTTTAACAAAAGCAAAACATGTTTTATGCATAAGTCAATACAAATTAACCAGTTAGGAGTCAAAATGTTAAAACAAATTGGTATTTTAACATATCAACCTCAAATGACTTTATAAATATTAAAAAAAAACTGACCTCTCTTAACTGGAAAAACAATCTATGAAATAGCTGACATGTTTAACTCTAGGACAGAATCACCTCTAGATGTAGATGGACCAGAAAAGGAAAAAGGACGTCTCTTCTTTAAAAATTCTGTGGAAAACTCAAAACTGCGGCAACTACAAAGGAACTGCCATTAAGCTGAAAGGATCTGGAGGAAAAGTAAACTGTTCTCTACTAAAGAAAAACAATTTAGATTCATAAATTTGACATAATTACCATTCTTGATTATTGTCAGCAACAGCTGTGTGCATTTATATAGTGAGATGAGGCAATGTTTCCGCATGGACAACAGTGCAACATACATCAGCATATAAATATAATATAATAGAGGTCCATGGGATATTAAGATACTTTTCGTACACATTCTTAAATAAAACCAGCCTAATGTAAGTGTCAGGGAACCACCCAGCAGCATGCTGGATGTCAATTATTGCACACAAGAAAATGCTAGAACACAAATAAATATTTTTGTTTAATGGATAACAATAACTTTGAAAAACTCCAGTCAGGCTTGAAATCAGGTATCAAAAGAGCATTGTAAATGTTCTCGGAGTCAATGCTAATTTCCGCTCCTGTACTTTTAGACTTCTGCACAGCATTTGATACAGTAGACCATCTTAAAAATTGTGTCTGCCTTTCTGGAAACATTTTAAAGTGTTTTGATACATATCTCAAAGGGAGAAAATACTTTGTTAGTCTTCATTGTTTCATTGAACATGATACTATATGGTGTCCCGCAGGGTTCTGTATTAGGCCCACTTTTATTTTCTTTGTATATGCTTCCACTTTTAAATTACACATCAGTAAAGTCAACACCGGTTACACTGTTTCTCAAACTGTGAGATTCTCAGAAGCTGACCATGCTTTCGTTTTTCTCAAGACTAGACTACTCACCTGGCAAAATAGTCAAATTGTTGAACTGGAATTTAATAAATAAAAAAATAATGAAAAGCCTGCATATATATTAACTGGCTTTGCTCTTAACCACCTATATAAGATCAGGTCCAACTAATTAACAACATAAGTCACATAAGTAGTTGATTAAGATTCACCTGTGTGCAATCAAAGTGTCACAGGGTTGGGTTATAAAAAAAAACTCCCAAACATTGAACATCCCGTGGAGCACCATCCATTATAACAAAATGGAAAGAGTATAGCAACACTACTGACAAGAGAAGACCACCCACCAAAACTGCCAGACCGGGCAAGGAGGGCATTAATCAGAGAGTCACATAAACACTAACACACCAGAGAGGGGAGTATCTGTCCATGGGACAACTTCATCAGAGTGCTTTATGGAAGAGTGGCCAGAGAAAAAGCTATTCCTTAACCAAAAAAATAGAAAACAGCATAATAGTGAAGCAGTGGGCAGCCAGCAACACAGCGCCCAGGGAGCAGTATGTGTGGATAGTATATTGCTCAAGGGTACCTCAGTGGTGCCACTGGTGGTCCTGGGATTCAAACCCATGACCTTCTGATTGCAGGGGCAACTCCCTATCCAACTACATTATTAATGGTATTCACTTTACCTGTCAGTGGTTTTAAAGTTGTGTCTGATCGGTGTGTATATA
>JBBPCZ010048317.1:0-12968 GCA_037974445.1 Brycinus macrolepidotus
ATTATTATATTATTATACTTACACAGTTACATACATACAACATTGCATATTTAGTTACACAATTAATGACACAGTGGGTTTACTTTCTGTATTATCAGATTTGTGTTTGCACATTTGTTTTGACCTCAACAAATGACTAAAGCATGGGAAAATGTAAAGAAAGACTTTGCTTTCTGTGACACAAGACTGTACACCAATCAGCCATAACATTAAAGCCACTTACAGGTGAAGTGAATGACATTGAATGATCTTGTTACATTGGCACCTGTCAAGAGGCAGTAAGTGAACAGTCAGTTCAAGAAGCTGATGTGTTTGAAGCAGAAAAAATTGACAAGTTTAAAGATCTGACTGATTTGACAAGGGACGAACTGTGATGGCTGGATGACTTGATGGGAGTATCTGAACTAATCAAATTCATTGGCTGCTTATTATTACTTTATTCATCCGTTACTAAATGGGAATTGGGTATTTATTTGTTTTGTTTGCTTCTTCTTTTGATAACATCAAAACAAATAACCAATTAGATCTAAATAAAGAAGTGACCCCACATTTGAAGTGAAGATTTCTAGTTAACATGCACTAAGAAGTTGTTATCACTTAGCATGTTTGAGCATGGGGCCTTACTCAAACACGGGGGTCCTGATGGATGTTTACTGCATGGAGTTTACCATATTGTTGCATCATGACGAGCAAGTTAGCTTGTGGCTAGCATGTTAGCTTGAGGCTAACATTAGCATGCGGTTAGAGTGTTAGACTTTGACAAAATAAAACATATTTGTTTCAAATATTGTACTTTCATAGTGTTGAACACTCCAATAAACTGAAAATATTCAGTTTATTACTGCAAATTTTTATTTTTTTCCTCTGACCCCCACTCTTGTCCTTTTGAACTCCACTCTTGTTCAACACTTGTGAGGGAATATTAACCAAAAACAGTCATAATTCATTTTTACAAAACCGTTTTCCAGCTTTATCACTTAGAATTAAAGAGCCCTCTTTTTTACTTTAAGGCTAAAATATGTAAATAAGCTCTGCTTTAATTGGCTGCCTTCTGTTCTTCTGTTATATGGACCATATAACATATTAATGTAAGGTACATTTCAATCACTTATTTTTCTATATTGAACATATATTGAAATGAGAGCCCACCACATTGCTTGAAATTGTAACTCTCTTTGGTACAGTATAAATACACTTAAACTAAATTTCAGAAAAGTGAGAGAAATTCAGTTTACCAGGATATGGACCATATAACATATTAATGTAAGGCCTATTTTCAGTCACTTTTTTCTGTATTGAAAAGTGTATTGAAATGAGAGCCCACTGTAATGCATGAAATTGTATTGAATATTGAATTTTGTGAATCATTACACCCATAATTGTGATGTATAATGGCTACACATCAAAAAGGGGCTCTGGAAACTGGATCAACACATTAGTTGTTTCATGATGAACAATATACAACAGGTTCTCCATCCAAGAAATAAAAAAATAAAATTCAACAATTAAATGGTTCTTTGAGTGATCACGGTTCCTTATATATAACCGCTGAAGAATAAACCCTGAACAACCCCCTAAAGAACCCCCTGTTTGAAGGGTGCAGATGAATTAAAACTTGAATATGAAAGATGCCTGTAGAATGCTGTGAGGAAGAACCCTCTCCATTGTAGATCTAGTTAGCTCTTATTCAAATGAGATCTAAGCAGTTCCTTTCCCATTCAGGGACACACTGACATTGATGTTGAAAAATCCCTCCTAGAGGTTTTCTAGCAAAACACTATTTTCCCAAGCCTGATTGCGGTTTCCATATTTGATTAAATAAGAGGGCAATGGGTTGGAGGTTTGTTTGTCGATTTGCTCTTTTGCTTTTCCATCTCCTTTGGGCAACAGATTGAATTAATGTTTATAGACACTACCAATGCCACACATGAGGAAACAAGAGATTGCGCAAAATTTCAATACTTTTTGTAATTATAGCTCTATAAACACAGAGACGGGTGGAGGGGTGGTAAGAATAATAATAAAAAAAAATTAGAGAGCATCTTTGTTTTCTCCTGTGTCATTGGCAAGGAGACAGTGATAATTTCCCTCATTTATGCTCTTTTTCCATGTGAATAGATCAGTGAGTAGATTCTGTTTACCGCTGGACCTTTCTCTTCCACCCAGATGCACACACGAGCCTGGGTTTACATTAGATATGTCACCCTCCTCTGCCCAAAGTAAATGTTAAAATTGTGTGCTTACACAAGCGGCTTTTAACTCCAGCCTGGGGATCTCAATGCCCTGCATGGTTTAAAAATTTCCCTATTTCAACACACCTGATCCAGCTCATGAAGGGCTTCATAATGAGCTAAAGAGCTGGATCAGGTATTCTGGGGCAGGAAATGCTTGAAACAAACAGATGAAAATATGTCCACATGTTTGTAGACACCTTGTCCTTGCTCAACCAATGTTTTCATTTGAAATCAAGAGCTTCAACTCTTATAACTCAGAGTGTATTAGTAAAATCTGATTTCAGTAAATAAAAATGGTCTAAAACAGTCTAAATATTGATGTTGGTCTGGATCTCTGACTCATCTACAAGGTATGGGATACGAACTCCATTTCAACTCTTTCCATCTATACTGGGTGAAGCTACATAACTCCAGTTCCACTGTTTCATAGCTCAGTGTTGAGAGGCTTAACACCCCTCTACCCGACACTTTGGACCTGGTGACAAGCGGTGTGTGATTGAACATTAGCAATGGTTGCACCTTAAAGTAGCTGATTCCAATAATTAGAAAGGATTTCTGGATAGCTTTTTGACAAATAATTAATGTTACATCAACACAGCTGTTGAATAGAATTCGTATGAAGTTGAATTACACTGGCTTCGCTGTGTTAACATAAGCTCCTCCCACCTTCTTTGATGGAATGAAGACCAGTCTAGTTCAGTAAAAACAACTCACAATCATAGTTTGGATTTTGTGCTGGAGGTCAAAAACCTGCTCAAACCAAGACTACTAATGTTGCAATTAAAGACATATTACAATTTACTCCTACTTTACATCTGAGATAATGGCTTCATCTGCAACTGATGTTTTAGCTTCAGTAAATAAACAAAGCCACCTATGTTTTTGATTAGCTAGAAACTATAGGTTAGCTAAAAATGAAAATAGTAAAAATAGAGCAGGTTGTAGGAAGAATAGGTGCCCTTCTTAAAGCAACAATATGACCCCAGCTGTGAATGTTTTAAGGGAACTGCAGGAGCTTCAATACTAACATGAAATATGATGGGCTATAGATTAAGTCTAAACTGAGGTGCTAATGGTGATTTTTACTCTGGATTTAGTTATGTTCTTCTTCCGAGAAACTTTCATTTTATTCTTTTCTTTTCATTCTCTTCAGCCGTGTTAATTTTAAAAGCAATTTTTAGCTCTGGCCCGTATGTGGTGAATTATGAAACTTCATCTATGATGCCCTGCCCTGCCTGGTCCCTCCCCTACCATTATCCCCTCCCCCTTAATTAAGTCTGTTCTGCATCCTAGCATTCCTGCTGTTTCGGCTATTATGGGCCACCGTATGGAGTGTGGCGGCTGCCAGCAGCCCGGCTTGGGCTGTGCTTGGCTTGGCACGGCTCACCTGGGGTAAATGAGGGCACTTGATCCTGCTGGGCCTGCTGGCTGCTCGGGCCTCGGGGGCCTGCCGGATGTTGAAGAGCGCCTGCAGGGCGCTGAGCGCTGCCCGCCTCTTGGCCAGCTTCTTGCTGCGGCCAGAACCCTCAAAAATTCGTCCGTCGACCCGCACAGCCATGATGAAGCTGCGGCCCCTGCCCTGGTTGCTCTGAGACAGGCACGCGTACCGCAGCCCCGGCCGCAGGTCGTTCAGCAACACTACTGGACTTGGGGGTGGGGCCTCTGGGGCTGGGTTGCCTTGCCTGGCTTGCACCACCATGAGGTCCAGGGTGTGGCGCAGCCGGAGGGCGCTAGAAAGCAACTCCGACTCAGCCGAGCGGCAACCGTCTGGCTCAAAGCCTTTGAAGAGCGTTTCGGGGAAGTCTGCCTGGTCAGAAGTAAAGTCTGCTGAAGGGTCAGACAAGCCGCCCATGGCCAGATGAGCCTGGGAGGCATTAGGAAACTGGACAAAAGATCTTAGGGCCAACTCGGCTGCCCGCATCTTGGCCTTTTTCTTGGTGGGGCCGGTGCCCTCAAAAGTAAGCCCATTGACCTCCACAGCGATGGAGAAGAGTGGGGCGTGAACTGGGCCGGTCTGGGAGACAGTTCGGTACTGTAAGCCCGGCCGAAGCTCATTTAGCTGCACCAGGGCGTTCTTGGGCGCATCAGACCACGACAGCTTTCTATAACACAGCCGCAGTCTACACGGCCGCCCGTTATTGTCCTCCTCCAGCGGTCGCTTCCGTTTCAGAGCTGATGAGGCACCTCGGGCTGAATCTGACAGAAAGAGAGGCTGGCGGTCCGACGGGACTATGGTGCGGTCCTCAAGGTTTCCGAAGTTCCGGTTCTCTTTGACTTCTGCACTGCTGGTACCTGATTAAACAAAGAAACACATGAGAAACACACGGTTCAAAGGTACACAGATACTTTCACAACAGATAAGATGCACTACCATTCAAAAGTTATTAAAAACCCCCATTTTTTACAACTTATCCTTTTCATAAACCGCAGATTCTTGTAAAGAACTGGAAAGTTGTTGAGTGAACAACTATAAATGAAAATATGTCAAATAAAACAGGTTTCCTTCATAAAATGAAAGAATCTGTAACAGTGTATGACTGAGATTCTATTAACTGGTTGTGTGGTGATACAGAGTCAAACTCTAGACTGTCCTTTAACTTTAAATGCACTCATTAACTGTTTCGTCTCATTGGCTGTTACTTGATAGCTTGTTGAATATCTAACAGTTGTCTGGTGATCCACTTATTATAATTATCATTATAATAGGTGGCTTTTTGTAGGTCAGTATTGATGCATTGTAACATTTTGAATTCAAATGATGAACATACTGAAAATGTACGTGTTAGCAAAGAATATGAAGTGTATTTTTGGAAAATATTAAGTGAGTAACATACAATGCAGCATGTTCAAAAACATTTGACTTATATAAATGCAACAGACCGACTGAAATGAACTATAGCTTTCTTAACAGAAATAGAGCAAGTTTTGACACTTCTTCCAATCGTGTCAGCCAAGACAAAGCTACTTATAAGCATACTGGAAAAAAGATGTTACATAGATACAAATAGTACTGGTAGCCAGTGATAGCACAGGGAGGTCCACAGCAAGCAGGGCCTTTTAAACCCTGTTGTGCCCCTCACTAAGAAACTATCACAAGTTTAAGTGTAATGAATAACACAAATCACAGAAAGATACAATTAGCTCACCAATTAGCTTTCCTTCAGCCCTATACAGACATATATTTACCTCCGTTAGATCCTTCAGCATACGTTATCTATAATTCTAAAATTTTACATAGATCTAGGTTAATGTTAGATGTGACAGAGTGGAGTGGAGTCCTTTGAAAGCATTAATTAATCTGAAACATAAAAACAGGGAATTGTGTGAGTGAAAGCCTAATGATTTCTGAAAATAACAGAATGTCTGTGTCTATGATTTTTAGTCACCGTACTGTAAATTTTATTCAGTGGAATCATGTTAGTGGTTTAACTCGGCAAGCACTGCAGTACTAATCTTATTTTATTATAATAATACGTTTTGGTTGTGAACAACACAGCTGAATTCATGAAACACACAATGGAAAATTATCCAAATAGGATTTTTTTCCATGGTATCTAAGTGGATATAGCAGAGCATGCTCTCCTATTGTTTTGTCCTTGGCGTCCTAATGTGTCAGATTAACCACCAACATAATTAGGAAGTCGCCAAAGAATAAATACAACACATTTTAATTTTTAATCAGTGGGACCAATTCTTTGAGAAAAAATGTCAATTTAGACCTTCTGGAAGTTCTAGATACATCACTGACTGTGAATACAGACTAACCATTTCATTTTTATCAGATGGTAAACAGCGGAAGCTCTATGCCAGGACGCTTTACTGAAGGAGTCACTCTGGAAATGGTACATGCAAGGTACATGTTACCGTCACAGCCTTGCCACTTCCGCCCTGTCTCCTGCAGTCCCAGTCACCGGATTACTGAGCCTGAGTTTATCTTTTACCCTTTCTCTGTTATTAGCTTTAGTTTGGCTTTCATTATTACCTTCACCTGTGTGTTGTTTCCTTTGAGTTACGTGTTTAGTGTACCCTGTTTTCATTGTTTTTTTAGTTTATGTTTCATATTGCCTTGTTTCTTTAGATCAGATTAGTTACACCCCTCACCTGCTACCTATCTCTGCCTTCCCTATTTATATCCAGCCTACCCGGGACTCTTTGTCCAGTCACTGTCATCCTAACCTGTGTTTGTTATCACAGAGCTCACACTCACTCTCTGCCCTGACCAGGCCAGGCTCGTGTTCCATTTCTTTCCTCTCTGCTCTGGCTTGGCGATTTCCTTCGTGAAGGACTGATCCCATTTGTACTCCAGTTTGAAGGAGAGTTTACCTATCTTAACAAGTGATGGTGTTTCTCAGCTGCCAAGTGGTTTACTCTACAGCAAGCCTGTGCTTGAGTTTATGCATTTATGTTGATTTGTTTTTGTGACCAAACCATATGGATTAAACAGTAACGAACTGCCCATTGAATTCTTACATCTGCGTCTCAGTGTTTACCACACCTGTCCCACGTGCAGATGTGGCAGTTACAAGCTTCTAGAATGGACCAGAAATGTTCAAGTTTGATGCTGTTAGCTAAAATACTTCTAGAAATCCATAGAGGTGCTAGCAGTTACAATTATGGTAGAAGGGTGTATTTTTATTGTTTCTGTACCCATGTTTTGATATTTGGGGTGTGAACAGAAGGCCTAGCTCTAATAGTCATAGTTCACCACTGCATTTAGGCATGCAGGTACACAATGCTAACTGATGACCATGAGCTTACATTTCATATACATTAGCCTCCTAATTCTAGTGCAATAAACCTGAGACACCAAATAAGTCTGGGCTGACTGACTAATTTTGGGATAGGTAAAATTTTTCTGTATTGTTCCTCTAAGGCTCCCAAGTTAACAAGTTGTTTTCTTGCATCGCAACAGCAGAATCAGATAGAAAAAAGGAGCTCGCAGTCCCAGCGTAAGCAGGATCAGTAATCGCCAGCTGAAGTTGGAGTGTAAACCGGTTTGATGTCTCCATTTCCTTTCAGCACTGCACTCTAATCTCTGATCTCATGATCAGCATAAAAACCTTCCAGCTGATACACAACGATATGATAATGAAAAAAAGAGAAAGAGAGGGAAAAAAATCCACCCGGAGACGGCTCCTGAAAGTTCCCTGCAAGGGAGGCTATCTTATTTAAGTGTTTTAAAATCCGAGGACAAATCCTCTCAAATGGGGCATTATCTGATAAATCGGCCCGTAATCTGCCACAAAATTGGCTTGGGATCCATGCTTAAAGTGGGTGCAATTTGTCCCCTGTATTCAATGCAAAGCAGCAATCCCTTTTGTAATGGAATGGAGCAGCGACTGTTCCAGAGTTTCAGAGAGTGCAAGGGGAAAAAAAAAACCCTATTTCACACTGGAGCTTTGCAGGCTTCACGGCCAGCTGTGCTGTGTTTCAGTCTCCTAATGCAAATCCATTACATTTCACACAGCAGCACAACACAATATCACTGAAAACACTCCACAGGCCACATACCAGTGAGTGGAGTATGTACAGTATACCGTGCCATGGCTGATAGTTAGGTGGCATACTGTCACAGCATGCAAAGCAACACATTAAAAAAGTGCATAAAACATGTTTATTTGTGTTAAGGACTTACTTAAGGTGTCTTCGTCTTCTGTGCTGCCTGGCTCTGGGCTCGCGTACTTGAAGGGGACGATCAGGGCGGACAGCATGCTGCTCACTTTTTCTGAAACACACATGCGAGAGACGCCCAAGAGGGAAAAAAAAAACATCTTAGATGAGCTGATTCTCAGCTGTGCTTTACAATAAGACTACCATTATGAAGGGTTTACAAATGACTTATAATCAGATTGTTAATTAGGTTGTGGACAGTTTATAAATCATTTATAAGCAGTTATAAACAAGTTATAACAGTTGTCATATATTGATGCAGGTTCACTATTTGGCAAGATCTGTTTTTTAATTCTAGTAGCATGTTAACAAAGACATGTTGATGCTGAAAGTTTAACATTCTGCCTGAGAAAGAGACAAGATAAACTCAGTAACTAACAAGTTCTGAGATCTTTCAAATAGTGAACGCGCATTAACGTATGAGAACTGTTATATCTTGTTTATAACCGCTTATTAATGATGTATAAACTTTCTGCAACCTAATTAACAACCTTATATAAATAATTTATAAACCCTTTCTAAGGGTAGTCTTATTGTAAAGTGTTACCGGAAGGTTTTATTACTGCTAAAACTAATTTTGGGGCTCCTAAGCAATATCCCACTTTCACCCCAATCCTCTTGTTTTGTGTACCAGAATGAGAAATGTTATTCATTTTCATCAGGAGAATAACAATTAACTAGAAACACTTGGGAAATTTAACAATGAAATTCTCATGTAAATAAACTAGATACATAATGAATGAAATTAAGTAGAATCTTTTCTGACAATATCATGACTAACACAAACAATAATTAGCAATGATAACAATAATAATGATAATCATAATAAAATTACATATTCATGGGGTTTGTGAGTCAGGGGCCCTTTTACTGCTTAAAGCAAGAAATAACCCTTTTAATGGGGAAGTATTAGCTTTCAAGTGGTGGTGGGGGAGGGGGCAAATCACATCACTAATTCTGACTGAATACCACAGTCATCCATGTTCGACACAACTGGTCCAACTGGACCAACTGGACCACTGGTCCAAAATGAACCATTACATTCAAACAAGCCATACATAAATAAGTTCATTTCTCATCATAGCTCATAAAATATTTGTTGGATGTTAATAATGGCTTAAAACTGCCTGGCCTGAGCTTAACAGACATTATGTCTAAAAGTATCACTTTGAAACTTTGAATTAGTGAGCTCAGCTGCTTTAAGGTGCATCCATTCAAGTCAGAAGTGTCACACACACACACACACACACACACACACACACACACACACACACACACACACACAGCTTGTGTAATCTCAATAGAAAAGCAAGTTCTGGAGTATCTGCACTTAAACCTAACATCACCATGGTTAATAAAGACCCCTGCATTGGGCTTTGGAACAGGGTGGAGTGATGGAACTTCATATACAAAAGTATTAGGACGCCTGACCATTACACCAACAGGGACTTTAATATGGAGTTGGTCCCCTCTTTGCAGCTATAACAGCTTCCACCCTTTATGGAAGACTTTCCACAAGATTTTGGAGTTTCTGTCGGAATTTGTGCTCATTCGTGCCCAATCTCCGTTCCAGTTCATCCCAAAGGTGTTGGATGGGGTTGAGGTCAGGGCTCTGTGCGGGCCAGTCAAGTTCTTCCACACCAAACTCATCCAACCATGTCTTTATGGAGCTTGTGTACTGGGACACAGTTTGGGGAAGAACCTTTTCTATTCCAGCATGACTGTGTCCACAAAGTTGGAAGCATGGCGTCTTAGTTTGCTGTAGCATTAAGATTGCCCTTCACTGGAAGAAAGGGACCTAGCCCAAACCTTGAAAAACACGTGTGTCCCAATACCTTTGTCCATAGTGTATCTTGGGAGTGGCACTTACGATCAAGAACTAATCATCCAGCACATCACTATCAGCGACATCACTTTGTGTGTTCTCATATGCCTCTCCTTTCTAGAATGGTCTGTTTTAACAGATTTTTAATATCAACTTCCATCAAAAATAAACAGTCTAGTACTTAGAGTGCCCTTTAGGTGGTTGTAAACACTTTTCAACTCCTGGCATTTTTATTAAAAACAGTGGTAAACACTTCAGTATGCTTCATTCTTTTTATAAATGGAGAACAGAATCTGAAACATAAAAGCACTTAATGTAGTTGTTCATGGGAAGGTCCTGCACACCACCCAGCTCCTAGTCAATGGTTCAGAGGAGATGGTGGAAGAGCTGTATGTAAGGCTTTTAACAGCATGAGAAGAAAGGTTAGTGCCCGGGTAAAATGATTGGGAAGGTGGAGGTGGGTAGAATGTGGATCTGGTGTGTGAAGAGGGTGCAGGAAAGGCTGGTGATTGCAACTGTGATGTTGAGGATTCATGAGACATATTCATAGGACAAGAATCATGGGAAATATTCGGTCCTCCAGAACGTCCACCGAACGCCTTGCAAACGCAATAGAAGTGTTTTCTTTGCATTTGTCAGGATTTTGGCAGAAAATAACGCCAAGAAAACGTTGCGTGCAGCATTTATTTAACGCCATACGAACGCGCAGACGACTGAACTAAGGTGATGAACGCCCGCGTGGATGCTTTGATTTGCTCCAAAGAGCAGAAAAACGGTTGCTGTTCAGTCCGCACTCACCTGACACCACAAACGCCAGAAAAATGCCTGATTCAGACGTCCGTGTGGACGAGGCCTAATTCTTCTTGTTTCTCATGCAACCTTACAGAAGTCTATTAACATATCCTTTCTTGTCAAAGTCTAAATTCTAACAGCTAATTCTAATTATGACATGCAGCTTTTCTAAATCCAACCCACAGTTGGTTATTGTAAACTGTTTTTATTTCAGATTTACACAATGTGGTAGATGCTTTCATCCAAAGCGACTTACGGTGTTTGTGTATCACAGCTGTTGTTGAATGTAGTGTTAGGAGTCTTGATCAAGGACTCTTATTAGTGTAGTGTGGTGTGTCGCCCAGGGCAGGAATCAAACCCCATTCTCCTGCCTGGACTGCAGCAATGTTACTATAAACTATAAAACACCACTACTGGTTACTGGAAACTGGGATTAGAGATGGAACCGATCCTACACTGGGTATTTCAGCAGAAAAGCCTGCATTAGCGCACACTCACACTGTGTGATGTCACGTTGTTAGCTGTGTATTTTCTTCTGTGGGGTGGAAGAGCAGCTTGAGCAGGATAGTCTACTTTTGGATGCTCGTCTTATGTGTCTCATTTAAAAACAACTCATTTGAAATATTTAATAGCCTTTGCTAGTCATCTCCAGTATGGGGCAGAGACCCCTGGCCTGAGATCAGTTTTAAGCAGCAGGTTAGCTCAGGTACGGATGAGCCTGACAGCTTCCTTCACTCCAACTAGCAGGAGCATGTGTATGTGTGTGTGTGTGTGTGTGTGTGTGTATGTGTGTGTGTGTGTGTATGTGTGTGTGTGTGTCTTGTTTACACTCAAGGCTCCTATTAGGGACATGAACCGCTCTGCTAAGTTGAGGGCAGAGTGAGAACCTGACAGTGGAGCCGGGGTCCATAATTACATCCCTGCTTTCCCCACCATGGACTAATGATCAATAGTTCTAAAGACCTGACGAGAGAGAGAGAGAGAGAGAGAGAGAGAGAGAGAGAGAGAGAGACAGACAGACAGAGAAAGAAAGATAGATGGCGATGGAGAAAGAGAAAGACAGAAACAGAGATAGAGAGAGAGAGAGAGAGGAGAGAGAGACAGAGAGGGAAGGAGAGAAAGAGAGAGAGAGGTGAAAGAGAGATAGAGAAAGAGAGAGAGAAATAGAGATAGAGAGAGGGAAAAAAAAGAAAGGAAAGAGAGAGAGAAAGAGAGAGAGGACAGAGAGAAAGAGAAATAGAGAAGGAGAGATAGGAGAGAGACAAAGATAGAGAAAAAGAGAAAGAGAGAGAGAAAGAGAGAGAGAAAGAGAGGGAGAGATGGACAAAGAGAGAGAAAGAGAGATAGAGAAAAGAGAGAGTCAGAGAGAGAAAGAGAGAGAGAGAGGAAGAAAAAGAGAGGAATGAGAGAGAGATGTTGAAAGAGAAAGAGAGGGAGAGAAGAGAGAGGAAGAGAAAGTGTGAGAGAGAGAGAGAGAGAGAGAGAGAGAGAGGAGAGATAAGGCTGGAGAAAGAGGAAGGGGTTCTGGGAGAGATACACTCAGACTGACTCTCTTTCTCGGCCTTATCAACATTTCCACAGGCCACAGTAAGACACTTGGCTACTTTTTTTTTAAACCTGATTTCCTTGTGAAAGAGTATTAAACACAAAACAAAATTATTGGACACATTTTGCATTTTGGCCTAGTTTCACCTCGAGATGTCCAACCAATCTCACTCTCCACACAGGAGACCCTCAGTGACAGAGACTCTGTGCGTTCTTCCACAGAGACTCTGTGCGTTTCAAAAGAATATGGAATATTTTAATCTTGGTCATAACTTGGTCATAATTATCATGTGCATTATCATGTACAATAACACTACTTATGTCACGGCTTATATGCAATAATTTATGTGCAATGGTCTAATCGTGCAATATCACTACTTATATCACTATTACATGCAATAATGGACTTCTTTTTTAACTAGGACACTACTTGAGCAGTAATTTAATTAATCTTTAGTTTTTACATTCCACTTCTCTTATTGACCAGATCGTTTTGTATATATAGCATCGTGTACTTAGTACAGAGTATTTTCAGAGTAGTTTTATTTTGACTTTATAGTATATTTTATATTGTTCTTGTCTTTGTGTCTCTGTGTGTCTGTGCAGTTGCAGCATAAGCAATTTTGTCTATCAAGTTTCTGATTGTGATTCTGATTCTGAACATTAACTGCTTGTACGCTCAACAAGAAAAAACATGTAAAGTGAATTTTAAAAAGGAACTTCATGCTCTATTAATAAAACATTTCTGTGTGGTGCTTCTGAAAGCCCTTGAGACTAAGGCTAAGTTTCAGCATCAAACGCAGAAGAAAAAGACAAATCCTTAAGAAAGCAGGGTAGTCATTACTGTTTTTCGGCTTTGTGGGTGCATGCCAGCGTGTGTGTGTGTGTGTGTGTGTGTGTGT
>JBBPCZ010048337.1:0-12968 GCA_037974445.1 Brycinus macrolepidotus
GGCACAGTCATGCTGGAATAGAAAAGGTTCTTCCCTAAACTGTGTCCACAAAGTTGGAAGCATGGCATTGTCCAGAATACCTTGGTATGCTGAAGCACTAAGATTGGAACTTCATTGGAAGTAAGGGGCCTAACCCAAACCCTGAAAAACAGTTGTGTCCCAATCCTTTTGTCTATATAATGTATTAAAAATAGTGGCCACTTCAAAACAAAGCTAAGCAATTCAACCTTTCTTAGTGTCATGGAAACAACGATTTGAAAGAACCAAGTCTAAGTAAGTCTGCACCATCTGTTATCACTTTCCAACAAAAGCCATTCTCAAAGGATTTCAACTGCAATCACAAGCAAGCTCTCTGTGCTTATGACAAAAGCTGTCAAAATGTTGCTCGTTTTCCTTCTAAAAGAGACCCCCCCCCCCTTGAAAACCCCTCAGTCAGTCTGCTTAACATCATAGCACTAAAACTACAGCTACCAAATGAATTAAATATATAATTATAGTGAACACTGCAGCATTTGTAATGGAAACAATGCTAAGTAAAATTATTTGAACACTTCATTATGAATAGACCACTACAAAGGTGATTAAAATGAAGACTGTATTTTCCTTCTCTGTTAAAGACACCACTTAGGAGATACAATGTTATCTTATAACAGTAATGCTATGCATTTGACTATGACTACATCTGATATTCTTTGGTCATGCATCACTCATAGATTTATTTTCTATTTTGGGGCAAGGCCAGTGACTATACTAGAGGGGCGGATAAAAAACTCAACCACAGTTTTATACATGCAGCTTTTAACAAAAACTTCATAGCGAGCCAAACCACGAGAGCCAGACCACACCAGCACCGAGCGAAAGCAAGCCAGCATCACACAAGCCAGTGACCCTAAAACCTGATTAAATGCTTCGGCCTGTTTTTGAACAGCATGGAGTCCTCTAACAAATCACTCTCTGTTACAGGGTCCCCTTTCATGAGCAGGCCCACAGGACCGGCTCAGGTATTGGGGTATGAGATGAAGGGTGATTGGGGGGTCCCTGCACCATGGGCAGATGTCAGCCGCACGGCATGAGCATGGCCTGATGGCACATCGCATCAGAGTCTCTGAGCAATTCCATTTCGCCGTACCATCCATCTGAAGAGCCCAAATTGCATCTGGCAGGCAGTCCCCAGACTATCCTGCTTGACTTGCTGCGACAAATGCGCAATTTTTCCACCAGAAGCCACCTGCTTACCGCTCCCGCACTGGGTACACTCTGCTGGTTGGGGGGGGGGGGGGTAGGGGGTCTTGCTGGCACATCTGATGTGTTTATCCTTACTTGACACACACAAGTTAGCGACTGGATTCTCCTGCATTCCTCTACATTACCAGGAAAGCTGTTTCTTTCCCTCCAACACTGACTGTTACAACTGCATCCACCCATTTAAAATCAAATCACAGAGTTGGTTAAGTTTCCATGGTAATCTTGGGCTACTATTTTTAGAGCAGGACTGCTGGACATACCAAGGAAAGGGCTGAAGCAAAGTTTCAAAAGCCAAGGAAAGCAACACTGTGTACATTTGATATTGTAGCACGCTGAATTCTGTTACATTAACAGCCACATTTACCACCCTGGGCCCATATGCATTTCCAATCAAACCAAGATTAAAGAGCCAAGCACAAAATGCCAACTCACAGTTTCCACCCTGCTTGCCAGTAATGTTGGGCAATGTCAAAAGGAATTAACAGGGGCCATGAACCAAATGTTTATGTGCTTCTTCAGCATTTCAAATTTTTCTTCAACCTCTTCCCTGATGAGTTCAGAAGTCCTGCTCCAAGAAGCATTCTTGGTTTTTTTTAGGGTGCCAAAGAGCAGCTAAAAGCCAACTCCATCCATCCATCCATCCATTATCTGAACCGCTTATCCTCAACCAGGGTCGCAGGAGTGCTTGAACCTATCCCAGTGGTCACAGGGCGAAAAGCGAAGTAACAGCATGAACAGATCACCAGTCCATTGCAGGGTGGACACACAAACATATTCATGCACACACTCACATCTAGGGACAATTTCACATCTCCAGTTCACCTGATGTGCATGTTTTTGGACTGAGGGAGGAACCCGCAGTACCTGGCGGACACCCATGCAGATATGAAGAGAACATGCAAAAGACACACAGAAAGGACCCTCCACTGTCCCAGCTGGAAACTGAACCAGGACTTTCTTGGTATAAGGTGACATAACCCACAAATCATGTTTTGATTTCCAAAGGGTGGGACCACTCTAGAGTGGGAGTCACTCTAGAAATGCTCCATATATGATGAAACATATTTTACATGCTTTAGACAAAACATGAAATATCTTTTACAAGATTCCAGATGTCCATGTTTAATACAGAACAACAACAACAAAAAATACTCACGTGCAATGACTTAGCTTACTAGAAACTCATGTGGGTGAAATTAGCATTATCATACAGTTGCATATTTCCCTCATTTGTATTAAAGTGTTATGATCTTATGGCCCAAACTGTAGGCCTGGCTCTAATAGTCACGGTTCACTGCTGCAGAGCAAAGAGCATAAAATGGTCATTTGGAGGAACCTGCCCATTTGGCAACAGAGTAGAAATTGCTGAGCAGGAGGAGCAGCAGAGGAAAGCAAAGGATATTATTGACCACATTCATACGATCCGAAATTTTAAGTTGCTCGAAAACACTCTATACCAGAGTTTAGCATGTGATGAAGTCTGATTTGGTCTAAATGCCTGGGCTGGTTTGAACATGTTTCTTTCTGCACCCTCATTTATTTGTGGAAATAAATGCACCTGAGAACGTGCTAGTTAGCAAACCGGGCAAAGTTTTTGGACTGGGCTGAGTGATTAAGATCATTATTATTGCCTCATATTAGAGCTCTATTACAGATAGTTAAGAACAAAGGCCAAGAACTGCCTGCGCTGGCAGGAAAAGCATTTGGCAAACATGAAAAAAGCCAAAACCATTGTTTTTGTGAGACAAGCTGACACATTATCTTGTTCTCTTTAGTTATGCTGTTACAGCATCCTACGGGTGACTCACTAGCATATAGCTTGACGAAGTACTGTGCTTCCTGTCAGATTGATAAACAGTGCAAGGAAACAAGTGGTTTCGTGAAAAAAATAGGTAAAAGTACAAACTTTTCAAACTGCATTACCAGTTTTCATTATTTTCACTTTTATATTGATAATATTTTACTGAATATTCATTGCAGCCCTACACAGTATCAATCCAAGTGCTTAAAATTATTAAAGAAACCCTCATTATGACATGCCTTGCAATATAGTTAAAGCACACTAGTGCATTTTTAATGTGACATGGTTTTGGACCAAAATAACTGCACAGAGAGAAAAGAGAAAAATACAATTGGTCAGAGGGGTCATGTGCATCGCACAGCCTTCTAAAACATCACGAGGCAAAGGCCAATATCGCGATAATGATTAACCAGTGCTATATTGCATGGCCCTATGACAGTGTAATCAGGGGTTTCCAGCAGGCTGGAAAGCAGTTAGCACTTTGCACTGATAAGGCCTCACCTGCAAGCTCCACTTGACTGCAGATGTGGATCAGCAATCAGGCAATGTGCCAAAGGGGCAAGCTAACACAGACTCTGTGCCCTGCAGAAAGCCCACAGCCACCAGATACTGACTTGAAGCCTCAACTCAATTTTATGGAAAAACACAGAAAGTGCAAAAAATAGAACTGGCAGATTTCTAAGTGCCGGAGAGGAACTCTGAGCTCTAACCAGCAACATGTGCCTTATGACTCACCTTCTTCTGAAAGTGCAGCCAAGCTGTAACTTAACAAATAGAATCAGTATAAATAAGCCATGTGACTCGTCAGAGCCTTAGAACGCAAAGGGAAAAAAGTAAGACGTGGTCATATCCGCCAGCCGCGTGGGGAGAACACACCCTGTCCTGCACCAACGTTTCTTTCAGCTCGTCACCAAATGGGGGAAGAAGTGAAATTGCTAAACGCCACTCTAGTACCAACAGCAGAGCTAACTGAAGTCATTTCACGGTCCTGAAATATTCATCAGGCTGAATGGCAGCAGCTGGGCAGTTCAAATGCTGCTGTGGTGGGAAATGTTCTGGTGGATTTGGTGCAAAAGTGTGGAAAAGCTCTACTTCGAATGCAAAGAAGCAAGAAAGCCAGATGGGGTTCACACACGCACACACCTGCGTGCACTCCTATGAGAACTGCTCACCTGTGGCTGAGAAATTGCACAACAAGGACATTCTACATGTGAAGTAAAGAGTTTCCACAAGTGAGAGTTTTCCTAGATGTCCCAACTTCTAGGAAAGTTTAAAATCCTGAATATAAAAACATCTGACTTTACAACAGTATTATAAAGGAGTTACTTCATGCCACATATGCTCTTTTGATACAAAAAGTTGCTAGAGCGCTCCTGACCACACTTAGGGTAAGAGTTAATAAATATTACAATTATTTATTACTAACTACTAGTAAATAAATATTAATAAATAAGTATTATATTCACTGGCTTTCAGCATATCTGAACATATAACAAATCAGCATAGTTAATTATACCAACAGGCTGATAAGTGGAAAAATGAGAGATAGACTAGGTGATCTGTACCATCCCCAAACATCTTGACCCTCAAAGTCCAGTTCATTTGACTGGTGTGATCACGGTTCATTTGGACTTGGGCAAGATATACATCTAGTGTAATCGCTAACTGTGCATGAGAACTGACTGGAATGCGGCTATGGATGGAAAATTTCAACCACTACTGTATATACGTACAGTCAGCCAGACCATGAGAGCCAGGCCTCTCCGCCACCAAGCAAAAGCATCTGCAAGTCAGTAACCCTGTAATCAGACAAAATGCTTCGGCCTGCTTTCCTCCCACAAATCACTTTGCTACAGGGTCCTTAGATTTCATGCAAATGAGTTTAAACCTGATGCACTGGACAAAATCCACAAAAATGTACAACTACTTGATGCCACATATGCTCACCTGATACAATAAAAAGTAGCCAGAGTGTGCCTGTCCACAGCTGCACTAATACACAGAAATAAGTAACGTATAGAAGTTTGGCAGACCTGAACATTATAAATGAGTGCTGAAGCTGAAAAAGAGAAGGAGAGAGAGGGTGAGAGAGACAGAGTGCTTCGGGTACTAATATGAGAAGAGAGAAGAGGTCAAAGTCAATACCTGCAGCTCTCAAACTCTTTACTATCCTTGTCTTCTTTTCTGTCAGATGCTGAGTCGCCAGAAGACTGGTGTTTCTGGACTATCCTCATGCCTCCTGCTTTGACTGTTACAACATAATGAGATAATGCCAGAAATCAGAGCTGAGCAGTCCTATCTGAAAAACCTCAGACATGTTTACAATGACCTCTGATTGATCATAAAGCAATCAACTCTAACTAGAGTCCAAAATATCACATTTTGATAAAACCTTCAGCAAAACAGTCAGAAACATGCTTTTAAAAGAGTTAGCTTTTGCTGCACATTTTAGTTGTATCTGAAACGAATGCATTTTTTTATGGAGCTGTTCTGCCAGTTTCATATGTGCTGGAATAGAAAGTGGTGTCCCCACAGATGATGGCCTTGCATTGCCAGTATAAGCAATTTCTTCCAGGATCAAAGAAGTTTTCTAATTCTTTTTCTGATTAGTTATCATGAAGAAGGCCTGTGCCCCACTTATAAGCCTATGCATACAAAGCTCAGTGGACTTTACACAGGACAGGCTGACATATTGGCAATGCAGGGCCATTATCAGTGTAGGGACACCACTTTCTGTTCCAGCACATATGAAATGGGCAGAACAGCTGAACTGACAGTTATACAAATGCATGCATTTTGGATCTGCAACTCTTTTTTTCCATCGTAAAGTTACTAACTCACTATATTCTGTTAAAACACATGTATTCCATGCATGACAGCAGCATTGTGGCCTAATGCTGCAAAACCCAAAGGCTACGTTAACATTAGCTGTATTTTTAGCCTTGGGCTGTTTCCTTATTAAACTAAGGATAACTTGAGGGCTGTCCAGTTTTAAGCGTTCCTTAGCAAGTGTCCTAATGGACGAGCTTGAGTTTAATCCTATGTTTGATGCAGAACTGAGACATCCTATACTGTGTTGCTACACTTCAGGTGAGAAAAACAACAACAACGTCGTGTTATTTACCAGCAGGGGGATGTCCAGCTCGAGTTTCGTTTTTCTCTTTCGGAGGAGACGACATGACTTACTCGTTTAGTCTCGAAAAAATGTAAAGAAGCTGCTTGTTAGATAAAATTAACACTCGTTTTTTTTTCCCACGAAGAGGTCCAGCAGACTGGCCAACGTGGCTTTTTCCTGCCCCTTTGTTTGGCATAGGGACGTCATGACGCCACGCCCCGCTCCAGCCAATAGCAGCACGCGCTGAGCCCTGACGTTCCTCCACTCCAGCGTGGAGAGTCGGACTGTGATATGGGAAGCGACCCACTGATACGGGCTGTGTCCCAAATTACTGTTCAATGCAAATAATAATAATAATAATAATAATAATAATAATAAGTGGTTATTTCTTGTAAATTATTAAACAAGTGTCTCCTTCGACTTCTAATGATGGTCACTGCCACTTCCACTGATTCCAGTGAAGTTATTTTTTGTGCATTATTAAACAGGGAGTCTCCTTAACTTCTTCTACTTTCTGCTAGGGGGTCACCACAGCGGATCACCTGTCTCCATTTCCTTCTATCTTCTGCATCTTCCTCTCTCAGACCAACTGCCTGTATGTCCTCCCTCACCACATCCATAAACCTCCTACTGGGCCTTCCTGTTCTTCTCCTCCCTGCAGCTCCATCCTCAGCATCCTCCCAACATAGTCACTGTCTCTCCTCAGCATCCTCCCAACATACTCAGAGTCTCTCCTCAGCACAGGTCCAAACCAACGCCATCTCGCCTCTCTGAGTTTTCCTCCAAAAGGTCCAACTTGAGCTGTCCCTCTGATAAACTCATTCCTGATCCTGTCCATCCTCTCCTTGTCACTCCCAAGGGGGGTACTTATTATACATTAAAGCTCTTGTCCTAAATATATACACACACACACGCACACACACACACACACACACACACACACACACACACACACATATGTATATATATGTATACATATATACTGTGTATGTGAACAATGAACAAACTGCTCCTAATAACGTATAGGGCTACATGCGTGTAATGTCATCCGTTGTTAACTACAGTGAGGAAACCTGCAGAGACAAAACCTGACGAGGTGATACCTATAGTGACAAACTCCAGTGAAGACATCTGTAATGGTGTAATCTGTTCAGAGCTGAAACCTGCAGTGACAAGACCTGCAGTGAAGAAGCCTGCAGGGATGAATTCTATACTTCTCCCAAAAAGGCCCACCTTGTGCTCAACCAAAGAGCCTTGAAGAAAGGAAAAGCGATTTACAAACATGCAAATTAAACAAACATGCAAATGATTAAATTATATCATATTATAATATAAAATAATATATACTATATTATTTTTGATTTACAAACATGCAAATTGAACAAACATGCAAATGATTATATTATATTATATTATATTATATTATATTATATTATATTTAGAACTGTTGTCAAAAAACAGATCTAGTCATAAGGTCATTTGTCCCTTCTTCTAAAGTCATTTATCATTTTGAGCATTTTAAGCTCATGTGTGGTTATGTTAAGTGTTTGATCAATGGTCTAAAGGACTGCAGTAGAATTGTTCTGTTGGAAGGAAGGATGACTCTTATTTCCCTTTTTAGGCCCGTCCTGTAAAGGATGACCAGAATCAAACCTGCAGTGACCAAGCCTGTAGTCACCAAACCTTCAGTGACCAAGCCTGTCTTTTTATGGGATGGACCACACATTTGCCATTTTGTACAAGCAGTCTTTGCATATTAACTGTGTAGACTGATGGTAGTAAATTGGCCTGTGAAATGGTCATTTCTCATTGTGAGTACTTTAAGCTCATATGTGGTTATGTTTAGTGTTTGATCAATGGTTTAAAGGACTGCGGCTGAGTCTCAATTCCAAAACCATGTCACTTTTACAAACTCAAATATATGCTTGTATTTGATCATATCTGATCAATGGTGGCAGCTCTAACAATTTCTGCTATGTAATAAACAACCCCTGCCATTTTAAGCATACAAAAGTGAAGCAATATGTCATGTGGAGTCCTATTTAACTTTATAATGCTATTTTAATCACGATGCCTTTCTGTAATGAGAAACTATCTCTTTGCTTTGGCCTTTTTACTTTAGAAAAAGATACCTGGCATTCTTCAAGGATCAGGAAAGTGAAAGAACTACGCAGAGGTCGTTTTCAAGGATGAGAGTAAGAAGTCGGTTTAAGACAGGAGCTGCCTGCCTGTGAATAAACTGGATGATCTATTCATACCTGATGAGGGAAAAAGCAGAAGAAATAACTGTAGAAATGACTGACAACATCTTTGATAATATGTTCACATCTTTCGTGGGAATCAGGACTCTCAAATTACTTGATGAAGATGGTTACCTGTGAGAAATCATCTACAAGTGAAGCCTCCAAAGCATTTTATTCCAACTCAGCTGAAGGCCATTATGCAGGAGAGTCTATGTCAACAGCTATCCTTGCGATAAAAGGAAATATCACCAACATGTCAAATTTAATGCTTGGCAAAGCCCTGAGCACTTCTCAGTACAATACTCACTCCATCAGACTGCAGATTTGAGTAAGAAATCCTCCCCAAGAGGATCCACCAGCAGAGCAACAAAGAAATCCATCTCTCTGCAACACTGATACACCTCTATAGTGGACGATATGCTTGATCAGCCTGACACAGCAGTTTTTAAAGATACTGTTACCCAGACAGTTAAGAATAAGGTCAGTGCTACCATTTCTCCAGCTAATTTCGGAACCCAAGAGGCACCCATCAAAGAATCAGAGAGAAAATAAAGACATACCACAGTCCATATCCCAAAAACTCAACACGCTAGTCTCCTAAAACTTTGGATGGAAAAAAAAAATTCTGGGTCTGTTTCCTACTGAGAAAATGGAAGTACGGAAGTACAAAAGTGACTGTTGCACAACTGATCAACAAGGTTCTAACCAAAGAGAAGTTCGCGCTGATAAAGATGCTTAAACAGAATTCACCAAAGAGAGGCTAAAACTAGACAGACAGCGATCAGTGCCATCTGCACTGCTATGAGCGAAACAAAAAAAAATCAGTTTTGGAGTTTGCTGCTGAATCCAGCCCAAGCACTTCTGGAAGCCTTCTGAAGATATAAACAAGCTCGAAGACTCTTGAGAGACTTTGAAATGACCAACAAAATCACATGTGATTGAAGCAAGTTCTGCTGATATGGCTGTATTCCTCAGGATTCATGTACTATAGAGCACACTGCAAACGCCTACGAGAGACAAAGGCAGGGATGAGCCCTTTGACTTTGGACGACTGTGAACTCACTACTGAGGAAGCAAAAGTGTGTGGATCTAAGGAAGCCCCTAAGCAATCAAAGGGCGCATCAAAGGAAGACCTCAAACCATTAGGGATCAAGGCAAAGTCATGTCTGAACATTCAAGCACTTTCACTGAAACCTAAAATACTGACCGTTTTTTTTTTTGTGATCTTTCTTTGTACTTTGACTTACACCCTCAGCCTTGCCTCTGACACTGCTGTTTATGGTTTTTGACTTTTGCCTTGCCTGTGTGCTGACATTTGCACCTCTCGGCTTCTGCCTGATCACTGGATTGTAATTTTGGATTACCTGTCATTCCTGTTCGCCTGATGCTGACTTTGGACTGTCTGTATGTGTAGATCATGTTTTTATTAGTAAACCCCAAACCGCAAATGAGTCCACATCAGTTCTTACAGCTGCTCCAGTGCCTGAAAAGTTCCCAAGGAGTGATGTCAGTCCTGTTAGCGCAAAGTATGGAATCGGTGGTGATAAAGGAACATCCAGGGATGCAGATGTTACCTGCCTCAACAGTGGAAAATTGCTCTGCTGTCCTGATTCAGTATTTTAACTGCTTATATTACCATTGATGGCTACAATTTTCTTTTCTTTTTTTTTCTAAACAAGAAGCACTTATACTCTAGAAGACAAGAAGAAACAAAAACAGAAGACAAACACCATCTTAATAAGATAAGGGCAAAACAGAAGTTATACTTGGCCCTGTGGCTGGTGGAAAGCAACTGTCTGATTATGGAACCTCCTTGCACTATAACCATCAACAGCTAAACGTTTTTGACATTGAGCTCCAAATAGACCTATCAGTCTGTTATGTCTTTTTGCCAAGCTCAGTCTTTTTGTGAGGCAGTGGATCATTTGTGATAATGATCCCCCCACCCACCTTTTTTAAAGTTTCATTTCTTATTCTGGAGGCCCTTAGGAATGTCAATAAAGTGTGAGTGCTCACTCATCCGTCTCCCAGTTTGTTTAGTATATAGTACATCAAATGTACATATACATTACAACGGAGTTATTTGTGTAATTACACAATTACATTTTCACAGTATGTCAAACTGACAGTAATACCGAAATGATAACAGTTGTCAAAAATGATAACTGGGAAAGTTGAAGAGGTTGGATAATTGTATTGATTTAAGCAAATGGGATCAATTTAATTTAGTTTATAACTTCTATGGCAGATCCCTCAATTAAGGGGTTTGCCCCTGTTATCTAACCTGCTGTGTGTGTGATTCTGTGATAAAAAAAACCCCCTGAAAAAAGAAAATTAATTGCCAGTCATGTCACACCTCCAGGATTAAGGTATGGCCTGTGAGTTTGATCAGGCTAGTGTGTAATGTGTAATGAATGAATGGCCTGTAATTGAAAGGTTAAACAAATATTAACATGTGGTATGGCATTTTCTGAATATGGCAACAGAAGTAAACTATCATTTGCATGGAATAACAGTTCACATTATTAAAAAACAAACATCATGGAAAACTGCAAGGGAATATTCAGAAATGTCAATATGCTGGCCAAACATTAAGGCAATGGCAGTTTCTGTGTGTCTCTACTGCCTCTTGCTCTATAGCTCAGTTCAGAAAACTCATGTCTCACCCCTCACAGAGATGGAAATCCATTCTCAGTTAAGTAAAAGGCACCAAAAATACTGAACTCAAACCTACCTAAGAACCCAGTTTTATTTAACAAGCAGTTCGGCAGACTGCTGATGAGCTAACAGGCTAATCCAGCAATTTTGAAATATTGAAATATTTATCAAATGATTCACAGTAAAACTGGAACAGACAAAGTTAAAAAGTTACATGAATGTCTGTTACAAGCTTCGTGTGTGCAAACTCGAGCTGTGTAACACCTAATGAGGAAAAAAACATTGCTTGATGCTAACATTCAATTTAAAAACCCTTGTTCTCACTGGAAAAAACTATCATGATCATTACAGGTGGTTTCCGATGCATATAGGCTACTAATAAAGGTAAGGTTTTCTCGTTAAGCACTGTTGTATAGTATGTGCAGCACATTTATGAAGATTATTTGATAAAATGCAGAATATGGCTCTTTTATGTTTGTACACTACAGGAACCAGTGGGCTAGTGTGTTTCTCTGCTGTATTTTATAGCTGGTATAGGATAGGCCCTCTATTGCCGTCTCAACTCCCGTCCTATATGATAGTGATACACAGAGAGCTTCATTATATGGATAGTTGGTATTTTTAATTGTAATATTTTGTAAATACTTCACATATATATTGCTATTACAGAATTTTATAGAGAGGGAGCAGAATCATGATACTGTAGTAATAAAAGGTCTGGTAATTATTGATGGTGTATTTTTTATACATGCACATGCATAATAGACATGCATGTTATCATGCGTGGCCACCAGAGGGGACACTGTTGCTTCTTAGCACCAAATGGTCTTGATTTTGTAGGAGTAGTCATGCCTCTCAGACTGAGCTGTACTATAGCGCACATACACAGGCCAACATGTCCAGCTGAAAATACATCCCACCGATGAGCTGCTGTGGAACCTGTTATCTCCACTTTATTGACTCTCTGGCTTGTTTTATTGTGACGTCAGCCTCCGTCCTGATTCACAGTCTCTGGAGACGGGGCTGCAGAGTGGTCCCAGTGCGAGCGAGGCTTGCTGATGGATGCTCTGCTGTGGTGCTGTGTCATCACAGGGGAATCTACAGTAGCTGACAGCCAGACTGAAGAGCTGCCTCTTGAGGGGAACTAGACACACGTTCTTGGATGTGGCTGCACCACAGATATATATAAATAATCACCTGCTGGAAATTGGCAGATCCAGATTGTTTAATCGTCTAGCTGGGGAAAACACAAAGGCTGCAATTCCCCCAGCATGTTTATGTATGTGGGGTGCTTTTCCAACAATACTGGAACACTGCTGGAGATATTTATCCTTTGAAAATGTTCTTTTATGAACCTATGTGTTGTGTCAGTCACTTGACTCATGACTTTTAAACTCGTGTATATCACAACTCACAAGTCTACTCCAAAAAAAGAGCTTTGCTAATGTACATGTGTGAATCAGCCCAAAGAATAGTTGAATAGTTTTGTTCCAGCAGCGACTGTGTACACATTTATATACAAAAGTATACAGTTATATGACATGTTTTGTTGATATTCTAAGTAAAAATATGTACACAACCTCTAAAGAGAGCACACTTAAATATGTATAACATCCTGTCCTGTTTTGCCCCTATCTGTTACACACTGCTTTTGTTTTTCCCTGCGCCATGTGGCTTTTGTTTTGTTTTCATTTCTAGCTCCGCCCTTGCCTTTCCTGATATATATATAGCCCTCAATTTGAATCCATGTTTGTCGTTCCACCCTGACACTCCCCATTGATGTTACCTGTCTTGTTTACCCTGGTTGTTCTGCTTGTTTCTTAGTTTGTTCTTCAGTGTTTGTCTCATTGTGTTATTCTTAGTGAATAAAGATATTTGTTTGCACATATATCCACTTCCAGTCCTC
>JBBPCZ010048368.1:0-12965 GCA_037974445.1 Brycinus macrolepidotus
GTCGGCGTTAAGTAAATCATGCGTTAACGCGATAATAACGCGTTAACTTTCCCAGCACTAATATATATATATATATAGTACAGCAAGCCACATTAAGCTATATATATACATGGGCACCGGAACCACTTTTAAAAATAATACGTTTCTTTTACCAGTTTAATGTGATAAATGCAACATATATCCTAACTGGCTTTCATTTATTCTTAGAGGTCGCTGTTTTAGTCTAATTCAGGAATATGTTGTTAGTGACATCAGTGTGCAGAAGGACACATGCAAATGAGACAATCAAAGTTCATATTTTACTTTTTAATAACAGTGATTTTATGAAATTAAAATGTTTCATGTATAAACATACATTACATTTTTTTTCAATATTTCTTTTTTATGTTTTTGATTTGTGATTCATAATAATGTACTGTAGACTAATTAACACACCAAGTCAAATTCTTAGGAAGTGGAATTTTTTGGAATTTATTTGAATTCAACTCTGTTTCCTGACATTCCAATCAGTACTGCCACACCAATCATCTCCAGGACCATATGGACTGCAAAAAAAGGACACTTGCTGATGTTCTTATTGTTGTCTTTCAACCAAAGTGATGTGCTTGCGAATTACTTTGAATTTCAGATTAAAGTTGAAGAGACTTTTTTGTTTTACTTTTCCAATACATAATATTTATGAACGGGACCATTTCTCTGTAGTCTCCTCCAAAAGGTGTGACCATCCCATATAGGCCCAAACCATCAGGTTCCCCTGTGATCTTCGCTGGAGGACAGGTAGTATCAGCAGTCTTTCTATTGCATCATCCAAATGCATCTTTTTAAATACTTCTTAAATTAATTTGCCTATAACTTTATCTGGTGGTGACAAAGGAGGTGGTTAACATCTTGAGATTTGACAAAATTTCTTTCTCATGCCCCCTCAGGGAAATTTTTGCCTCCTTGGTAATTACCGGACTGATCCAACGTCTCTGTAGATTTCTATCACACTGAATTAAATTTTGGCTGTTAAGGATATTATCAATGCTTGCTGTTAAGGATGTTATAAATGTTTGAATGAAACCTTCTGGAAGAAATAGGACTGGTTTAAATTGTATATCGAAACAAAGCTGATTGCCTTCTAAATACGTATAAGTATATTTGTAAGTATATTTTACTTTTAATGTTTTTATATTCATTCATTAGAAAACAAACAATTTCACTACTACCCATCGGCTCTAATCTTGATGTTTTGTCAGGCCCTATTGGGCATTAGTCAGGTAACATACCTCTAGCTATATTACTAAAAGTTTGAGTGTGCTCTGACAGTTTTTGTGTTTGCTTGGATGTAGTTGAATGCAACATGTCCTTAAATACTGTTTTCTGGTTACAGACATATGCTGTTCAAGGACAGCATGCAATTCCCCAGCCTGATGTAAGTAATCTGTTTGGTTCTTCTGTTTACCCCCAACCATATGCCAGGCCTCTTTATGTGTGCATTTTTGCAGTGGCTTCTTCGCATCCTTCAGTTATGTTGGCTCTGTGTCGCCATAGATTACCAGTCACCCATCTTCGACTTGCTTTTTCGACTCTGAAGCCATCGGTTTTACCAAATTTTCTAGTTGGTCTTGACCATTGTCCTTCACTAGCAGAAACGCTGTTTTTTAATATTTCTCTGTGACAGCCGACTACGCCAAACTCGCTGCCTCCACGGCAAATTAAAAATGAAAAAATCAATTGACAAAATGAAATGACCTGCAAAGGCTGACAAAACAACCCATCGCTTCCTTAAAAACAGGAAAGTAGCTACAACGGTTGACAGATTCATTGATTAAGTGAGCTTTTATACAAAAAAAGGGCTGGTTTAATTTTTTCAAAATCTATCTAGAATGGACATTGTTATTTCTTGCCTAGTAATCAATCAAAAGCCTCCCAAAACTGTCTGTGCTCTGAGCACACTGCATCTAAAAAATATGGTCCTACACCAATGTCACACTGCCCTTGCTTTCTAATTGTGTTATTGTGACACTTACAAATCTGTATCATAATAACCAATAACGTAACAGTATTTCTAATGTTCTACTGCTTAGCCCTACCATCTTGGTTGCTAAGGGGTATGTTTCACTCACATTGTTGGGAATTTCATAGGCTTTTTGAATGTTTGAGAAGAATGTTTGTTTTAATGTCTAACAGTTATTTTTGTGATTTTTGTGGTTTTGCATTTGGTCAGATGTTTGTCTGTTGCATGTCTTTCTTGTTCTCAATCCTTTCACTTCCTCAGCTCACCAAACTGCACCAGCTAGCTATGCAGCAGAGTCCCTTTCAGCTGACTCCCAGCAACCAAGGTTTTACTGGTAGGCTTGCTGTTAACTGGATAATAGCTTTATCAGTTGTAATTATGATCATGCATGCCTTTTTTGTGAAGGGGGAATTTAATTGTGTTTTGGTAATAAAAATTTTTATAAAAATGAGTCCATTTGGGCAGTAAAATTGCCTTTGATGTGATATATAGTTTTTGACAGAGCTTTTGCTATAAACTATTTTGCAAGCTTATCGCTCAGTCTTTATTTAAGACATAAGTAATAAGCATTTTTGTCTCGTCTGTATATTAAGTGTTATGCCGCTTGTGAGCAATATTTCCATAACCTTATGGTGGACACTAAACCCCTTTTCATACATGCACTTTTACCTGGGAATTTAACCATAATTAGATGTGAAATCCAAATAAAATCCAGGCTTCCAGGAAGTTACCGGGAGAACTCATGGATAAACAGAAGCTGATTTGTTACCAGGGTAAATGATAGAAAAGTTTTGTGATGCTATCATACCATTGTTTGTACATGACTCTAGAAAGAATTATACCTCTCTTCCATGCATGATCGCAGCTGCACAAAAGCAAAAGCGATGTGGCATGGCTGGAAAAGCAAAACACATGTAAATGTATTTCAGTAATGGCCTGGGTTTTGAGTGTGAAAGGTCTTAGATTTGATTTGATTGAGGCTTTTTGCTTTCAGTGATTTTTCATTGACCATCTCTTTGTCAACTTCCAACATTTTCAGTATTCTAAAGCACTGCATGTATTTAGCTTAAGTAATATGATCTGCATTTGAAAATACATTATGAAATTTATTCACAATGTAGTCGACTACAAAGAGGTTATTCATGATGAATATGTAAATGCTTATTATTTCAAATAGTACCTTTTAATTTACGTAATTAAATGAGTCTTTAAAAAAATTGTACTATTAACTATTGGGCTTCTGTAATTCATGTTTATTGTGTACTATTATCTCTGTAAATTGTTCAAGAATCTATGTGTGGAACAAAATTATCTCCAAAATGGTAACTTCACAAGAGAAGGAAAATCTTTTAATGTGAGTTAATGTTAAGGATGTACAAGTATGTTTGGATAGTTTCTATTGGTTCACTGAAGATTTAATTTTTATTAGAGCCAGTTATTGTTAAGTGTTACTGATAAAAATGTTTAGAATGTTTTCCAGGGCTTTCTGCTGTTGTATCATTGAGTTTTAATTTTTCCTTGCAGCTAATATGGATGCATCTGCCCAGACTGGTTCTCATGAGATGACCATTCCAAATGATGTATGTATTTCCCTTTGATTTTGTTTGTCTTGTTTGTCTTATGTGTGTGTCTGACTGTGTCTGTGTGTGGCTTTGTATATGTGTGTGAATCAGTGAGTCAATGAGTCAGTCAAAGAATGAAAAACCTCCTTATTGTATGTTTTACACTGTGTAAAATCATGGTGTGAAGAATTAATGTGTACTTATAGTATTGACAAAGTGCGTTGTGAAACTAGATGCATTTCCATAAGAAACTGTGAAATGTGATTGCATGGTTACTATAAAACCAGTGTTTGGAGACATCCAAACATTGTTTTTGTGGGCAAAAAAAGGTTTGTTTTTAAAAAAAAAAAAAAAAAAAAAAAAAAAAAAAAAAAAATCATTCATAATGGGGATTTGAACTGACGATCTTCTGATATGTTAGCGAACATCTTCTGAGGTTTATGTGAAATTTCACTATGTTTGGTCACTGTATGGAGACTGAAAGTTTCGTCTCCTAAAACTGCATTCATTTGAATTGGGTCAAAAATGTATGGAACTGAAAGAAGGGAAAAAGGGATGAGCGATAAGCAAGGAAATGAGTGCTGGTCATGACCGACCACGTTTGTGTGTCAGGTGAGTTGGCCTGAGGGATCACATGAAGTTTGTTGGGTTTCAGAAGAAGCGTGTCCGAGCAGGATGATCTGAAAGGCGAACCCCATTGATTGTGTAGGGCATTATTGCCGTTTTTGTTGGTGATTAGCGTTGCCATGGTAACTCAAAATGGCAACAAAACTAATAGCACACTTTGCGCTGTGGAGCCAGTCGTCTTGATATATACGTTGCCTGGGTGCACACTATGGTTAAGTGTGACGGATTATGAGGAAGAATAACTAGAGAGAAAATTCCTGAAGAAAATTTGAGATGGGCCTGCTGCCTAGAAACCACCTAGAAACTCCATATCAACCGCATCCTACACCTGAGCAAACACCTAGCAATGCCCTAGCAACCACCTTGTATACCATAGAAACCACCTAGAAAATCCCTAGCATCTACTTCCTATACCATAGCAACTGCCTAGAAACTACTTAGCAACCACCTTCTACACCAAAGCAACCACCTTGTATACCATAGCAACCACCTCAGAACTCCCTGGCAACCACCTCCGAAACCATAGCAACTTCCTCAAAACTACTTAGCAACCACCTCCTACACCATAGCAGGCACCTAGCAACTCCCTAGCAACCACCTCCTACACCCTAGCTGCTTCCAACTGCCTAGAAAGAACTTAGCAACCACCTCCTACACCAAAGCAACCACAGAGCAACACTCTAGCAACCACCTTATATACCATGAAGTTTGGTGGGTTTTGGACGAAGCGTGGCCGAGCAGGACGATCTGAAAAGTGACCCCTATTTATTGTCTGTGGCATTTTTGCCATCATTGTTGGTAAACAAAGCCAAATGTTCCAGTTCATTTCAATGGGCAGGCCCATAATAATAATAAAAAGTAAAACTTCAGAAGAACAATAATGTGATTGTTGACTGTGTGTTTGCTATAAAATCAGTGTTTGGAGACACCGAAACTTTGGTTTAATGAGCAAAAAAAAAGTTTGTGTTCTGACCGTGGATTCTTCCGATTCAGGGACTGGTGCTCTACCGCTGTACCATCAGGGGGCATGAACCCTTCAGCTTTTACCAAGCTATTATGAGTAAGGACAGCTAAATGCATAGCTGCATTCACTGGCTGATTTTTAATTAAACCACAACAAACTGTGATGCATGTTTTTGTTTTTATTACTGACCTAGGCTTTAGTGTCTTGAAATCTGTTTGAGTCTGCTGTGTGTTTTTCTCCACGTTTGTTTCTCTGCGTTTGTGTTTCTCCGTGTGCTTTTCCTTTTCCTGATGTCACAGACTCTCTCTCCAACACGCTGGCAACTTGACCATCCTCTCTCCCCATCCATTACAGAACCGGGCACAAAAAAAATCAATTTTTTGAACAATTAATACTCAGCCCCTGATCAACCCATCAAGAAGTTCTATACAAGGCACTGCAGGGGATATTAACAGACGTTTTGACGTTGGAAACATGCCCATATTTCAAAAACTATAGAAGGATAAGAGGCACCAAATTCAGCAATAAAAAGAGTAATAGTAACTAGATGCATTTCCGTGAGAAAATGCAAAGTGATTGCGTGTTTGCTGTGGTAATTGGGGTTGTTGCTAGGTGGTTGCTATGGTGTTGCTAGGTGGTTACTAATGGTTGCTGAGGTGCAGCAGACCCAAAAAAGCACAAATCAGTAAATCCGTTCAAAAAATTTCTCTAAAATCCCCAAACATACTTAATAAAAATGTAAAAAATTTAACATTGTACAGGTATTTACGATCACAAGAAAGTCTGTCCTTGGTAGAGTTTACTTACAGTAACTCTGTCTGTGATGCTTACACGCAAAAGTGCAGCTTACACACATCCCCTCCCACATACACACCTGCCTGAACAAATATATTTAGTTATTTTGACTTTTAAATTTGTCATCTTTAAAAATCCACACTATTTTAAAGTTCCAAAAACCATAAATTTCATGATTTTAAAAGTTTGAGATCTCTGGTTCTGCGTGATGTATAACAAAACGAAGGTTCCTGTGATGTATGGAGCCTCCACTGTCGACCCGAACACATGGAAGCTCCAAATAAGGGAGCTGTATATGACGGTGTTTTAGCAGCGGTGCGCTTGTGACGCGCCGGCACGTCCATCATTTTCTGAGTTAGTTGATTAAAGTCTCAAAAATAAACATAATGTTTACACACAGTGCAAGAATGAAAACAGGGACGCAAAAAGAAGGGGGCAGAGAGAAATCTCTGTTTGGCACAAAGCTCGCTGGCGAAGTTAACTGCAACAGAGCAAAATCTAATTTCAATCTGTTATTTTGGTTATTAATAAGGAAACGATTCATTTTCGTTAGTTAGAACAGTTATAAATGAGACTTACACTCTCAAACTAACACACTTTTGACTCCGGGTTCGTCTTTCCTAACGCTGAGTGTTCAGTGGCTCAATTCTCCTGCATGTTCAGTGTTTTCAGCAGTCTGATGTATGTTTTGGTCTGCATTTTTGACTCCGTGTTTTGTCCCTTTGCAGGCACCGTACGTGTGACATCACAATGCTTACAGCACTATCTCTCCCATATAGACTCATAATGCGACTTAACCAACCGCTATCTCTCCCAAACATGTCATCCGACCACAACAATCATATTATTAAACGATCAATACTTGGCCCCTGATCATCTGATTTTATGAGCGTGCTGTGTCTTGTTCCGTGTTTGTTTCTTCACATTTGGTTTTTCTGCCATTTTTGTCCATCCTAGGCATCTATACACAATGATCTCTTGACCATTCTCTCTCTCCCAATATGTTTCAGAGGTCTCTCGACCATTTTTTTAATAAAACAATCAGTCCTCGGCCCCCAGAAACATTGCAATGTTTTACGCACTGTACCTGATATTAATGGACGTTTTGACCTTGGAGCGGGAGCGAAATTGAGCACAAGCTCCGACGAGAACTTCCACTTATTTTGGCCATAAAAAGAATAAGAAAAATAAAACTTAAGAAGAACAGTTATGGATAGTATTGATAGTAACTATTGATAGTTTTTGAAATTTGATAGGCGGTAGCATCACCTTTAAATGTGCATTGCTAATTTCTTGAAAACAGTGTACAATATTTTGCATGTAATGTGTACCAGAGGAGAACAGGAAGAGGGATAACTTAAAACAGGCAGAAAATGATAAATGATGAAGTAATATGTTTAATTATCTTACTCAAGATAATAATCAATATAGTTACTTTTTCACATTTATATACAACACATACATTTTACTAAATGTCTGAAGACATAAATGAACACAGCATTCAGTTATACTTTTGATTTAGCAGATATAGCAGTATTGTTGCAGATCCAAGTTCCTAAACATGGGGTATCTCATTACTAAACCTTTGTTTATATAATTAATACAACAAGATATATAATCAAATAGGATCCAAAACTACTTGCACTCACTCCATCTCACGAAGGTCAGCCAACAGCTAAACAGATACAGATAACCACTGGAAAAAATTAGAAGCAGCAGACCAGCCCCCAAATTCATGTTACGACCTCTCTAGGGTAGATCACTTCAATGTGACTCGCAATGATGATGTATCTTGAACGTGGTGGGAAGCTTTAAAAAAAACTACAAATGCTTTGGGGTGGGTTGAATTACAGGTGAAAGTCAGATAACTAGGGTCACTACTAGTAAGCCATCACATTTGTGTTTATTAGTCTTTTCATCAGTACATTTGGTTATCATCCTAGTTGAGTGTTTGATATTGTAGTGAGAGAGTGCTGATGGACGAAAACACAAAAAGGATACAAAATTGTGAATTCTGCCGAACCAAGAGATGTTAAATATATTAAATTTTTTTGGCTATATTGCCTTTTTAATTTCTTTCATTTTCATTAATCTCAGTAAAATTATTCAAGTGACAAAAGATTAAATTTGCCTTGTACTTAGTAGCCAGGGACTATAATTGACAAATTGGTTCAAACATTTGAGTATTAAAATTGAATATCTATTCATTAGTTTTGTTTTCAAATGTTTGAGGAAAGGCTTTAATTTTGCATTCATTCTTACAACATAAATGGTTCATAAGCAACAGTACCACTATTTTTGATGTTTCCCTTACTCTTTTTTTCCCCCTTTTTTACCACAGTTAATTGGATGCATAATTGGCCGTCAAGGAGCAAAGATAAATGAGATCAGGCAAATGTCTGGAGCTCAGATTAAGATCGCCAACCCTGTGGAAGGCTCCTCTGACCGCCAGGTTACCATAACTGGCTCGGCTGCCAGCATCAGCCTAGCAGAGTACCTCATCAATGCCAGGTTTCTTTTTGTTTCGTCATACTTTTATACACAACATGCTTTGCACATCTGGAAACTGATGTGACATTTAATATTTGTCAGTGCGCCTTTTACTTTAAAGACTTCGTTTTTAGTTCAAGGTCATAATATGTACCTTGGCAGTAGATGTTTGCCCTGTGCTTTTATTTCAGTGTGTCTTTACATCAGTCTGTGCTGCTGTACCATCATCCTGAATTCCACAACCTCTTCCTCTTCACAACCAACCCTGTTATCCATTCCAACTGTATCCCTTTTTATGCCCTTTTCTTTCTTTTTCTGCAGCATACCGTCCTCTAAACCTTCCTCATCCTTCTACCTGAACCCTGAACAGGCCCTCAGCTCCAGTTTGTACCCTCCCATCTCTACTAGCACCTTACCTGCTGCTGCTACTACTGCTACTACTGCTGCTTCCTCTTCCTCCTCTGTATCCCCCTCTTCCTCCTGTGTGGCGACTCCTTCCGTCTCCATTTCTCTGTCCTCCCTTTTGGTATCAAGTCCTGGTTCTTCCTCCACTTCCTCTCCTTCTGCGCCTCTCACCTCCTCCTCAGCCTGTGTCTCCAATGTGCTCAGCATCAAGCCCCTGCCCCTTTTGTCACTTCATGTTGTCAATGGCCTCTCTCATGAGCCTAAACTGAGTCCTGAGCTAGGGTCCAAGCCCAAGAAGCGCAGACTCTCACCATACTAGGAGACTCAGTTAAACTTCTCCTGTACTGAGTTAGCTCTGCATTTGCCTGAACCTGCAGAATTTTTATGTCTGACTTTATTGTATGTAATGCGATGTGATAAAACTTTAGGGCTGCAACAGATACTTGGTAAAATTCTGTAAAGCATTCAAAAATGGTTATCACTTCAATAACCATGTTGGTGGTTTAGAGTTCAACTCTGAAGTAACAGTGTGTGTCTTAATGTCAGTCACCCTAAGTAAGAGCAGTAGGAGATGTACCCAAAGACTATGTGATATAGTCCTAGGACTGTTTCAAAACACTTATTCCATAAATGTCACAACTGAGAGCCTACTGGGAAACATTTGAATGAATAAGCTTTCATAAGCTTATATAAATAACTATAGAACTGGGCTAAAGAATCCATTCCTGCTGCTACAATATGGTTTCTCCCCAGTCACTGACAAGAGCTGACCAAAAAAGCTTTTACTCTTTTTTAAAATGCTAGTTTAAAGGATACTGTTTCCACTGTTTTAGTTTTCTACCTCTTTATTTAGATTTTAGGCTGAACTTTTCTATGATTTATATTGTGCTGCTGATTTTCTTTAACTGGATAAATGGTGTAAAAGCCATTTATATTGCTTCTGTCATTGTCAGGTAGTCATTGCTTCTCTCACAATGCATACTCAAAACAAGTATTTAATGGGGATTAAAAAAAAATTATGCAGTCCTTTGTGAAAGTATTCACCTCCCTTAAAAGTCACCAGATGTGACCGGATTATAAATGACACAAATGTGTTATTTTTCAGCAGATTAAAAAAAAAGCAAAAATAAAAACTGAAAAATGACACTTGCATAAATATTTAGTCCCTTCAGTGTAGTGCTTGATAGAAATAGCTTTTGCCGGTATAACACACATAAGTTTGCTGGGGTAAGTTTCTACCTTTTCACACTGTCAGGGAGCTATTTTAACCCATTCTCAGGTTGTTCACGTACAACACCAATTCCCCAAAAAATTCGTGACATTGTGCAAATTTTAAATAAAAACCAAATGCAATGATATGGAAATCTCATAAACCCATATTTTATTCATAACAGAACACAGACAACATATCAAATGTTGAAAATGATACATTTTGCTGTTTCATGAAAAATATTGGCTCACTTTGAGTTTCATGACAGCAACACGTCTCAGTTGGGACAAGGGCAATAAGAGGCTGGAAAAGTTAGTGGTTCAAAAAAGCGACAGCTGGAGGAACAATTTGCAACTAATTAGGACAACTGGCAACAGGTCAGTAACATGATTGGGTATAAAAAGAGCATCTTTTTATGACTGTCTCTAGTAAGTAAAGATGGGCAGAGGATCACCAATCCCTGTAATACTGCGTCGACAAATACTGGAGCAATTTGCTGGAGCAACTAGTGGAGCAAAAAAGAAAAAAGTTCCTTGTTGTAAAATTGCAACGAGGTTGAATATATTATCATATACAGTACATAATTTCATCAAAAGATTCAGAGAATCTGGAGAAATCTCTGTGCGTAAGGGACCAGGCCGAAAAACTGTATTGCATGCCCGTGATCTTCGGGCCCTTAGGTGGCACTGCATCACAAACAAGCATGATTCTGTAATGGAAACCACTAAATGGGTTCAGGAATATTTCCAGAAACATTGTCCGTAAACACAATTCGCCGTGCCATCCACAGATGCCAGTTAGAACTCTATCATTCAAAGAAGAAGCCGTATGTTAACATGATCCAGAAGTGCCAATGTCTTCTCTGGGCCAAAGCTCATTTAAAATGGACTGTGGTAAAGTAGAAAACTCTTCTGTGGCGAGACAAATCAAATTTTTTTTCGGAAACCAGGGACACCGTGTCATCTGGACTAAAGAGGAGAAGGACCACCCAACTTGTTATCAGTGCTCAGTTCAAAAACCAGCATCTGTGATGGAATGGGGTTGCATTAGTGCATATGGCATGGGCAGCTTGCACATCTGTAAAGGCACCATCAATGCTGAAAGGTATATCCAGGTTATAGAGCAACGTATGCTCCCATCCAGATGACGTCTCTTTCAGGGAAGACCTTGCATTTTCCACCATGACAATGCCAAACCACCCACTGCATCAATTACATCATGGCTTCGTAGAAGAAGGGTCCAGGTTGAAAACATTTGGCACAAAATAAACAATTCTATATCAGACAAGAATAGGACAACATTCCTCTCCCAAAACCAGAGCAACTGGTCTCCTCAGTCGCCAGACGTTTACAGACTGTTGTTAAAAAAAGAGGAGATGCCACACAGTGGTAAACATGGCCTTGTCCAAACTTTTTTGAGACGTGTTGCTTCCATGAAAATTTAAAATTACCTTATTTTTTCCTTAAAATGATACATTTTCTCAGTATAAACATTTGATGTTTTCTGTGTTCTGTTATGAACAAAATATGGGTTTATGAGATTTCCAAATCATTGCATTCTGTTCTTATTTATAATTTGCACAACATCCCAACTTTTTTGCGTTGTAGATTGGATGACTCTTGATCGCAGTTTTCAAATAGTGACACCCATTCTTGATTGAATTGAGATCTGGATTTTGACTTGGCCGTTACAGAACATTTACCTTGTTGTTTTACCCACTCCTGTATTGCTTTGGCCATGTGTTTGGAATTATTGCTCTGAGGAAATGTGAAATTTCTCCAAAGTTTTTAAGTTTTAAGCAGGCTGTCTTGTCTGCCTGTATTTATAACCATCCTTCTGTCCTGTAGTTTTAACTTGCAAACTCCAGACTCCATCTTTGATTTGTTTTATTTTTTTTTTAAGTAATTGCTTCTTTCTCCCCATTCTCCTAGAAAAGCTTGTAGTGTGCACAGTTCTTGATAATTGACCGCTGCACCTTCATCTTCTCAGCCACTAAGATTGTTGGCTTCACTGTCTCTTCTCTCACAAGTCCCCATCTTGCTGTGATGCTGAGAGACAGTCAAGGCCAAATACCTACACAAACAGCATTTTTCAGTTAGAGCACAAAATGCTTTCTGACAAAAAACACTAATTACTTTTGAGGGTCTGTCTTTAAAAATAAAGTAAGACAGCACAAAATATCAGTCTGTAATCCTGACAAATCTGATGACTTTGAAGAAGGTTGAATATTTTTGCAAGTTATGAACGTTGAATCACATTATCAATTATTAGATTTCCGAATTTCAAAGTAATGATTTATTTTGTCACTAAATAAATGGAAAACAATTCAGATGTTTTACTGCTAATGTACCTATTTAAATAACTTTTCATAATAATTAAACTATTACATAATAATGTATTTTATACTGCCTGTTGTTTTATAGTTTTATCACATTTTCTGACATTCACTATTAACTATCAGCACCTATGTACTTAATAATTTATGCACTCTCCTTTTGCCAGGATGACAGAACTGAGTCTTCTCATATAATACATATATTATTGGATGATTAGTATTGAGAGAACATATGAACACATATAAAGGTGTGTTCAGAGTCCTTGGTTCTTGCTTGGAGGTCTGACACTCCTGGCGGAGGTAGCTAGGGTCCTGGCAGAGGTAGCTACATAACCCTAAACCATAAAAGCATGCATTATGAGAAGATCCCCAAGGCCGTTAGAATAAAACAGCTCCACTTTGCAAATCTACCACCATACTCTGCCGTGGCGTTTACATTCTTTAATGCATGATCTTTATTTGGTGTTTGTTGTCTCAGCCCAGTTGTTCTTGAGAACTTTTGTGTGTGTGTGTGTGTGTGTGTGTGTGTGTGTATCTCTCTCTCTCTCTCTCTCTCTCTCTCTCTCTCTATATATATA
>JBBPCZ010048379.1:0-13897 GCA_037974445.1 Brycinus macrolepidotus
TGGATTAAACTCACACCACAATTACTACTGTCATACTGTAAAAACTACACACACAGTAGATTCACACTTGATTAAACTCACACCACAATTACTACTGTCATACTGTAAAAACTACACACACTGTAGATTCATACTGGATTGAAATCATACCACAAGTATTACTGCCACACTGTAAAAAGAAACTACACACCCTGCAGTTTCAAACTGGATTAAAATCATTCCACAATTACTACTGTCACACTGTTAAAACCACACACTCTTCAGATTCATACTGGATTAAAATCACTCCACATTTATTACTGTCAAAACTAGTAAGTGCTTTAATTATATAAACACAGGTAATACCTATCCTGCTTGAACAGGGTGTGTGTGTGTGTGTGTGTGTGTGTGTGAGAGAGAGAGAGAGAGAGAGAGAGAGAGAAAGAGGGACATGCTTACTAAATTTAACAAGGCTGCAAATTACGAGAGTGAAGCAGATGAATGAATGCTGAACTCTAACCAAACAGCAAACCTTGTCCATCTCCAACACATGCCCGCCTTCATCTCCAGCAACCACAGGCACCGCTGAGTTCAGTTTAATCAAAACTATCAATCAAAACGCACTTGCTCTGTTTGTAATAGATTAGCACGGATCACTCAACAAATAGAAACCAGAACGGACGATGGAAAACAGAAAACAGAGCATGTCAAACAGCCTGGCTTTCGTTAGCCATTCTATCAGATGTGGGTGTTTAATTTTGATTCACACAAAATCAAATTTCTTTGGAGGTCGATTTGTTTGTCAGATCGCAGTACGAGACGACAGAGCTGTCAGCAGGATCAAATGCCAGCAAAATGACAGTAACCCAACAATCACAAAATGAACCAAGGGGGCTATGAGACTTGATACCACCCCCACCTCCCCCAACCCCCCCCCCCCCCCCAAAAAAAAGTCTAGATTCAATACCATCATTCAGAATTAAGATCAAGGATTTATGTTTTTGAGGGATAGCATTTTAAGGGTTAAGGAAAACTTTGCCAGCCGGTTTGAAGTTCCAGACGAATTTTGCCCACAAGCCGTGAAGCCGCTACATTGCTGAAGGGATTTCGCTCTCTCATGCTGCTCAGAAATGGAAAAACACTCTTTACTTTGCTGCAAGGATTAATCCCACCATCACAAATAAGTGACGGGGGCTTTGAGATTACCGACATGAGTTCTCCTAGAGGGCCGAGGACGGACCCCTGTGGAACGCCACAGGCGAAAAACCCCCCAAAGCGGCTGGCTAGACTTGGAAAAGAACAAGTGTGTCCTCAGATACACCCAGCAGCCTGTAAAGTACATACAGCTTCATTTCTCCTCATCTACTCCTTCTGCCTCTGACCGCTACAGCCTCGAAAAGTGCTGTGTCATGGATCCCTGATGAGCAGGACTTCATTTTGGAGTGCTTTAACTCTTAATAGCTTGGAGACATTAGTGCCATATTGCTTTAGATGCAGTTTGCATAACATAATTAATAGAATTACGTAATTATGTAAGTGCAATTACACCATCATACAATTAATCACCCAACTACACACGATTATGTACAGTACTGTGCAAAAGAAAATGATATTTAAAAACTGTTTAGATGAGCAGTGAGTGTTTTGTCCACCTTAATATATCTAAATATACTAAATAAAACTAAAAGGTAAGAACACAAATGTCAAATAGTGATTTTATGTACAGTATATCAGTGTGTTCCTTGTGGAAGCCCAGTACTAACCATGAGAAACCTGATGCAAGCAATTGCTAGAGGCATCGAGAAGAACTCTGGAACCAAAGCTGTATTCTTGCAAAATATCAACTCCTTTTTTTTTTTTTTTTAAACAAAACAAATCGTGATACTGTTTACTGCTTTCTTGCTTGTTTGCATTTATTCTATTGTTAACTTTGCTCGCAGAAGGACACATTATTACATGCTGAGAAAAACCATTTGCACTGGTGCCAAAGACTTTTGCACAATACTGGACAGAACTGCGTAACTGCTCATTCAGAAAAATGTAAATGCCTTTGCTTTCAAGACACAACACTAACCTCTCATCAAATTCAAATCATATTCAAATGATATGAAATCGTCAAAATTCATCACCAAAATATAAAAACTAAGCACTCGCAAACAAAAACAACTTCTGTGAAGTTCTGAACTTCTGTGCCTTTTCCACAGACGTTCTCCACTTGTTTCAATGAGACACTAGTCATAAATAATTCATAACGTAACGTATAATAACTCATGACAAAAAAGTTTTGGCACCCATGACTTGAAGCACATTTGACTAAAACTCCAACGTTGCAAAGCATTTTTCAGTTTTACTCAACGACAGATTTAAACAGAGGAAATATCTGGGGACAGATACAAACCATCATAAATGCCAGCTTGCATTACACTTGCTCTTTAAAAGCGGCCTATAACAGCCATTCCGCCTGAAAACACAAACACTCATAATGCTGCAAAGACTTAATTTGAAATCAGTTGTGATTTTTCTCCGCCTTCACGAGTCACATTCAATTACAGCCGTTCTGCTCGCAGTGCGGTCCCTCGGAGACGCCCACCGCCTTTCAAGCGCTTCTTCTGTTGTGGTTTCAGTCCATGATGAGGAGCCTTAAAGAGCGAGGGGTGATGAAGAGCTCATTAGTCATCCTCCCTCTCAAACACACTACTCTAGCAGGAGCCTTTTAAAAGCCTTTTCCAAACCGCAGCGAGTCAACAAACGGCCACATGCCAATGACACCATTCAGCACAGGAACACACAGGAACAAAGAAAAACACACGTTCTATACTGCTTCTATTGGAAATATGCAACAAACATCCTGTGTGAAATTTTTGGTTAGACTTTGATACCCATCCAGAGTAAAACCCTGCACTTACACCACACTGTATGTCAGAGATGGTCAATTTATGTGAGTCTAAGTTGAGTGACAATCCTTTGGTGTCTGAGTCGTGTCTTGAGTGTGAGTTGAGTCTCATGTCATTAGTATCAAGTCATGTTCAATACGGGTTCAAATAACGTCTTTCATTAGATGAGAAAATCGTCAGTCTGACAGAACTGAAGTGCTACAAGCAGTCAATGGAGTGTTTTAAAGAAGTCTGTAGTTAAAGAAGCGCAGCAGTTATGCTTACTAGTTAAGTTTAAAAGGACAGCTCCAGTTCTGGAGAGCCGGTGTCCTGCAAAGTCTGGTTGTTTCTCTACTCAAACACAGCCTCCAAACCTGGCAATTAACAGATCAGTGGAATCAGGTGTGTTGGGTCATGGGAAGCAAAACCAGCAGGCAAAGTTACATATGTAAGGTAAAACGAACGGTTTTAGCTCTTTTCTGCATTAGTGTTGATGTCACAGCCTTGCCACCTCCATCGTTAGTCTCAGTTTAACAGTCAGTATCATTTTCACCTGTGTTTTGTTCCCTTTATGAGTTCCATTTAACCTGTCTTCTCATTGGTTGGCTTGTTTATGTTCCTCATTACCTTGTTTCTTTAGACCAGATTAGTTACACCCCTAACCTGCTACCTATCTCTTTCCCTCGTGAAGGACTGATCTCGTTTGTACTCTGGTTTGAACGAGCGTTTTACTATTCTGCCCAGTGACTGCGTTTTCGCAGCTTCTAAGCTGTTTCCTCTGTAGCGAGCCTGTGCTTGAGTTTGTGTGCGTGCTGCACTCTAGGATTTTTGTAGTTCTGTTTTTTGGATTGATTTCTTTATCCCTTTTTGTGATCAAACCCTATGGATTATGGATTATCTATCCGTCCACTGAATTCTTGCATCTGCGTCTCAGTTCTTCCCACACCAGTCTCACGTGCAGACGTGACAGTTGGTGGTTCTGGTTTAACTTTTCTTTTTTCTTTTTCAGTCTTCAGTCCATGTCGAGTCACGAGTCAGTTTAGGGCGAGTTCGAGGCGAGTTGTGAGTCGGTTAAGGGTGAACCCAATTCGAGTCACAAGTCACTCAGCATGCAACCTTGAGTGCGTCTCAAGCCTGAGTCACTGACTCGGGTCTCCTTCTCTGCCATGTGTACACAGTTCTGTCACACAACTTCATGATCTAATATGATGTACAATTTAAAAAGCTGTTTGCCACCATCAGCACAACACATTCATAACACATAACACATTCAATCGTTAATAAAGAAAATGAAAGAAATGCGGACAACGAGAGAGGCTCCTCTCATTAGAATGACAGAAAGTATATCTTCTAATTCACTCATTAACGAAAAAAGCTGCAAAAGCAAGATAAAATCTCCTAAATTGACTCTGCTGTCTACTGTGGGCTGGCGCCCTGCCCAGGGTGAGTCCCTGGCTAAGACCCCAGGATAGGCTCCGGGTACCCGCGACACTGGTGAGGAATAAGCGGTTACAGAAAATGAATGAATGAATGAATGAATGACTCTCTTGTCCTTCAAACTGTGTTGAGTTTGTGTGTATGTAGTTTCTGACACTCTACAACACACTGTAAAATAAAGTGCTTAACTTTCAGGGCATGAATGCTTGTTACTGGGGTCTTCAGAAGTTAGGGAACATAACTGTAGTACACTATGCTGCAATTGTTATTTCTTTTGAAATCTCCTTACACCTTCACAGACTCCATACATCTTGTCTTGACAGTGGGCTTTTTCATTTTTCAATTTTAAAAACATTAAAAAGCACAAATATATTTGTATCCATATTCCTCTTTTTTATCCTACCGTTAAAACTCATTAAGGTCCACATCTAGACCTTAGATCTAGACCGTCATCCTTCTGAGGGTGCAATTCCTTATACCTTGATGGACAAAAACGTATCTGCATATTAATATTTTTTCTGAATAAAAAAAATGGCAAAAGTATTAATAGACATTAATATTTGAAAAAAAACATTAAAACATTAATAGAAGCCATCTTGAAGCCACATTTATAGTCTATTTTTAGGACTGTGGTCATCAATCACATCTTTGGTGATCAATTACATTAGAGCTCAGGGGAGAAACTGTTAAACTATTCCGACGTTCTGCAAAGTAAATGATCCCAATAATGGGTTTAAATGGAAAATATCACGAACCGTTTTCTACAGCCAAAGCAGCAAACACTTTGGCGAAGGAAAGCTGCATAACAAATAACACAGCGCAACGTTATGACGGGCATTGTGCTGAAGATGGTTTAATCAGTGCTGAATTAAACGCCCAGACATTATTGTGTGTGAACGCATGAACAGAGGAGCCCAAAATAAAGCAAGGCTTGACAAGAGCGGAACACTGACTGTAAATCAGAAGTTTCTTGCTGGAGAAACTGAAGGAAGGACAACGAGTCAAGGTTAAGGTCTCAATTTAAGGTCTCATCCTCACTTGCCTGGACTTATCAACAATTTTGGTCCACTCTCAGTGACAGTCTTGCTGAAGGCTCTGTCTAGCCATATGTGTAACCCAGAGAATCACACACACACACACACACACACACACACACACACACAAACACACAGACACCCATACAGAAACAAACAGATGACATCAAGAACTCAAAATCTTCACAAATGTGTCCTTTTGATGTAGAACTGATGTTACAGCCTAAAGTGAATGTCTCAGTTCTCAATCAAACTGACATTATGACGTCTGCTTGTTATTCCAGCTGCTCTGTTCAGGCATTAGGTAGCTAGAGTTATAAAGCTGGACAAGCTTTACAGAACGCTGGTATAAATCCCATTCAACCTAACTCAGATTTACTCATTTACTGGGTTATTTATTTCAAGTGACATTGCTTTTTAAAGTTCAATGGCATGTTTAAAGCTTGTTAAACATCTCTTTTGTCTCTTTGCTGTCACTGAACAGCTCAACTTTACCAATGCAGCAAGGCTACATACTGTCACGCTTTCTATTTTTGCTGTAATGTTGGTACGGCAGTATGATGGTGCAAATTTCAGCAAATTCTTGAAGGTATTACAGTAGCTGGACTATTTTTGCTGTTATGTTAGCAAGCAACTCTAAAACAGGTGAAGCCAGTGAACTTTCTGCTCCTCCCTGTTCTTCCCTAAAACGTTTAACTGAAACTTTCATTTTAAAAATATTTCTGACCTTCCGCACACTCATATAAAACACATATCATCTGAAATGAACAACACACTGTAAATGTGACTGTAAACATTTTGCCATAATCTGAGTTGTGCTACGGATTCTCTTTGGGTTAAACGGGATTTTTATCAGCTTTCCGTGAAGCTTCACCCCACAACAGTAGTTAAAAAAAGAACAAATCAGTGGGCAGAGCAAGGATAGAGCAATTCAGTTTTGTCTCTATTTTATCACTTCCTGCAGCAGACACTGCCCTAAAGCAACTTTCCAGAAATGCAAGTTTAGACCCTCAATGACATTCACTTTAGTTCATCTATTCATCAGTAGTATGATAATATATGCAACAAACCACTGCACATTTGATAATATTAAGGGTGGAACTACACTGGAGCCTTAACAACCAACAATAAAGACCAGCCTCGAGAATATACTAGTATCACTTCTAATAAAGAAACAATATCTAATGATCATCTTTTGAACAGTTTCTGGCCATCATTCATTCCATTGTGCTGTGTGTGTGTGTGTGTGTGTGTGTGTGTGTGTGTGTGTGTGAATTAATGGAATTGCGTTTTCAAGACTGATAAATAATCATATCCCAATAACAGGAAAACCAGCTATAGCTAGCTAGCATTCAACTTTACACACATGAAAAGAAGGAGCGTTCCAGGTCTGTGAAATCAGTAACACATTTGGTTTAAAAGCAGTTAGTGAAATGACAAAGGTCATTTAGAAGTAACTGTCAACTGATATGATTTTATGGCCAATCCCAACAATTAGTTAATAAATAAAATAAAATAGTCTCAAACCAGCAACACCAGATTTTGGTGCAATAAGCAAAGTTGCCCAGCGTGCTCTCCAGTGAGACGCAGTAGCGCATTTTCAAAGTCATTTATTTTAATAGTAACCAGATAAAAACATAATGATACCGTTAATCCTGAAAAGGCTGAATGTCGGAGCCAATAATTGGTCGTCCCTAGTGAAAAGCCATATGACTGAAAAGTAGCTAGCTAGCACGTTTGGAAAAACACATTCATGTTCCACAGCGACAGTGATTAATGTATAATAACTCAGGTTTGTATTGTAATATCTTTACATTAACATATTCACATGTTTGGACACTGTAGGCTTTAGCCAAAGTCTGTGGTTTGCACCGATATACTGAAAGAGTCGCCCTTGAGGTGAAACAATACACTCAGTCTGTGATTCGGTCATACTGGGTTAGCGCTTCAATACCTAGAAATTATTTTAAACTAAATTTGCACGATGGAAATTGGAGAATTATCTACAAGACTAGCATCAAGAGGCAGGGGTTAATGCCATGAACTCTGTGGACCAGGTTGTTGAATGGTGCTGTTGTGTTCCAACAAGGCAGTTAAATTCAACGCATAATTAATCCATAAAATCAATTCAGTAATCAATACCATAATTAATTCAGTGCTGATTCTCTATGCTGTATTGTCACATCCCCCTCATGCACATTTGTGCATTGTTTCACGTTTGCGCATGTTTCAAATACATTGTTTCATCCCTATAAATACTTAAATTAGCTATCATTGTAAAGAAACTGTACATGCCATTCAACACACGTCTTGTCTGTAGATTGACACTGTATTGATACTGTAATATTGTAACACCAACAGCAAAAATGTATCTTCTAACTGGCAAATAAAGATGATACTTTATCACAGACATATAGATTGTACTTCTGATTCTGAATACTAACCCCCATTAACAAAATCTCATATTAAAAAGCTCAACCAATTACACTCATCTGATTAATAAGAGCCCAAATGCTGCACTTTCCTGAGGCAATTTAAACTGCATCATCATTTTTTTTTCTTTCTTGTGCTCTGACTCTGACTCTTTCCAGGCTAACGCTGACAGGAGGACTCTCTAGCACACACACACACACACACACACACACACACTAGTAATGAACAAATGCTTGTCAGATTCATCACAGCAGCTCAGAACCTTAGACGCACAACAACTGATGTTCAAAACATTAAATACATGTGCACGCCCACACACACACACACACACACACACACACACACATAAACACACATACACAAGCACACAGAGAGTATTCAGTATACGTTCCTAACTCCTACAGGCACTTAGCAGGACTATCTGTGCCCTTGTTTGCTATAGCCTGGTTTAGCTGAAGTGTGTGTGTTTGTGTGTGTGTACCTGTTAGGTGTGTGTGCACCCTCATCCTCCCCGTCGTCTTCATCATTTCAGATAAAGGCTGAGTGTGTGTGTGTGTTAGCGTTTGAGCCGAAAGCTGTGATCATTCTGCAGCATCTCCTGCTGCGCAGGTACAGGAAGCCTGCAGTTACAGCCCAGTGCCAGCAGGGGGAAACACACACACACACACACACACACACACACACACACACACACCCAGAGACGGGACAGTGAGAGGCTGCAGGGGTTTGAGGGTTCACTGTCAGTAACTGATCCAGGGACAGGACGAGCTCTAAAGTCATCAGGAATGAAGAGATTAAAACGACTAACGCAGCTAATTGCTATAAATCCCATTTGTCTTTCCTGGCCAGATTTGACCCTATAGATTTTTTCTTTTTCTGTTTAAGCAGAGCATTTTGTTATGGCTGCATAAGTGAAAAGAATATGCTTCATTAATGCATTTATTACTTTCAGTAATTCAGTGATGGTATTTCTGTCAGTATAGAGTTCACATGAACCTGAATATGAGTGAATACAGTTTAGAGTTTTCATCACCAGTGTACAGTGAGAGAGACAGTGGCAGCATGTTCAAACCAATGAGTGTGTTTATATATTACATTTCATATGTACAGTCAATGGATCCAGCTCATCTAAGATTGTACTCTCTCTCCCTTTTATGCAACTTGTGAAATCATGTTACAGTTGAGGCATTCAAAACTGTACTTTTACACTTTGTTGTTGCTTTTGTTAGTTCATTGCTCACTGATTTATACACGGGTGTCTTGTGAGCACTGTTTGGTGTAGTCTCTTGATAGTGCCAAAAGTATTGACTCCAAAAGCCATTTAAAACTATGTTTGAATGAGAGATAAATGTTCTTGTCACAGAAACATACAGCACATGAGCAGCAGGGCTTCAGCCTGCTATAGGCCCGAACAAGGTGATCACATTAATGTTATTTTGACAGCACTAGTAAAAATGCATAAATGCACCAGTGCTGGGTGCTGCTGGTAAAAGTGGGCTGGTAAGCCCACTGAATCATTTCCTAAAGAAACAGTTATGAAATTGCATCCCTAGTGTACTTGATTCAGTTCAGTTCAGTTCAGTGGGTTTTACTGTCTGCAGCATTGCCAAAGCAATTATAAGTTGGCAAGTAAGGCACCAACCTTATCAACACCAATAAAATACTCAGAGCAGCAAAATATGATGATAAATACCAACATTCAGTACAAGTATCAGTGCATACATACAGCAAGTTACCACTAGGCCTGACACGTTTTGTGGTGAACAGCTTTAACAGATGGTATTTTTAATTGCTGTGTTTAATTAGTGTAGATAATACTCTTGATGGCATTCTTGAGAACTGTAAACCTTTCTGTTACTTTAACAAGGGGATTAATTGAGTTAACTGAAAAATTCAGCGGGCTGTTTTCTCGCAGCACACACAGACACACACATTACAGGAATTACATTACAGAAAGGAGGTTTGTGGACTTGTTCGGTTTGAATGAATGCGGTTTGGAGGACAGACGGAGGAAGAAACAAACACAGCACTGCCAGACACAGGAAGTACTCAGGACATTATCACAAAAAAAAAAGTGTGGTTGCAGCTAGCAGAGCCAAAGTGTTGACTTATACAGAGCCAGAAAATAAATTAGATTGAATGCATGGACATTTTCCATAATCTTAAGAACAGGAGTAGCTGTAAAAAAGCTGTATAAAAGCTTCATAAAAGCTGTAAAATGCAGCTAGTTGCAAGTGTCTTGGTTGTTAATTAGTCAGGCTACTGCAGTCAACTAAGACAATTTTATTGGTGGTGACTGGTGTGATGGATGCACCGTGGCTGTCATAACAAAACTTTGTGACTTTGAAAAGTTGAAAATATATTTACTCTGTGTAAACATTTCATGTTGAATATACCAATAGTAACTATCCAAAATTACATTATAGAAATATTCAGTCAGTAATGCTAATGTTGCTTACAATGAATGAAAGCTAGTAGTCACTGGTTAGCATTATACAAATAATTCCATGCAAACTTATGAATACCCGCTTCTAATTCATTGTTAGCATGTATGACTGAACTGTTCCCTTAATGTACATAACGTTAATGTTTCTTCTTTGTCCTACACAATTCCTGTTAGGGAGAGATAATGTTTCTTATCATTATGACAACATTTACATTACTGTTTAATTGTTTGCATGTTTGGGTGAAAATATTATACACTGTAAATGTCTTACACCCTAGGGGATCAGCACCTGAGGCTCACAACAAGTATTCCAATCTACACTTGTCACTCATTTTGTGCACATGACAAAATTGAAACTTTACATTACTGTAGATTCATCGACAGCTCGGTTCATCGTTTTGGACACATCTACAGGCAGAAACCTGTGAAGATGTCCAGTAGTACCATTGTTTTAAATTCGTTTTATACACATATCTGCGAAATTGCAGATGTGAAAACCCTGATTTCAAACTTTTTAGCACTAGTGTAAAGTCCAGAAAATGATACAAGAAATGATGTAAAGGTGTGAGGACACACAGTGCATCGCAGCTTGCTGTGTATGGAGCTGCATAGTCACAGACCAGCCATTCACCATGAAGAAAGAAAAGGCACGTTCGTGAAGGCAATGTGGTGCTTTCAGTAGTGTTCTATTGGGAAACCTTGGGTCTTGACATTCCTGTGGACGCTCTTCGTCTCGGACCACCCACTTAAAGATTAAGACCTAAGACAACGTATACCCTATATGGTGACATTATTCCCTAATGGCTGTGGCCTCTTTCAGCAGGATAATAAGCCCTACTACACGGCAAAAAATATTCAGGGATGATTTGAGGAACATGACAAAGAGTTCAAGGTGTTGACTTGGCCTCCAAACTCTGCTGCTAACATCTTGGTGCCAGATACCACAGCACACCTTCAGAGGTCTTGTGGAGACCATGTCATGGCAAGTCAAAGCTCTGAGGGGGACCTACACAATATTAGGCAGTTGGTTTTAACGTTAAAGCTGATCAGTATTTGTACAGTACTGGGCAAAAGTCAATCATCTGATCTACAATTTATTTCAGCTGTAAGCATGTGTTTACTTCAACAGTACCAATATTACAATAGATACAAATAAACAATGCATTGTGACTTGATGTGTGTGCATTAGTAACCATTTTTAAACCTCTTCTTGAGGAAGGCCAGCATGTCCAATTACCATTCAACACCGGAATGGGGGTGGTTGTAGCCTAGTGAGTAAAACACCTGCCTGTGAACCCGATGACCACAACGTCACAGGTTCAAACCCCCACTTCCTACCGTTGTGTTCTTGAGCAAGACACTTAACAGTTGCTCCAGTGGGACTGTCCCTGTAACTAATGATTTTAAGTTGCTCTGGATATGGGCGTCAGTGCATGTAGTCAGTCCTTCATTACATGAAATCACGTGCTGCTGATGGAACTGTACAAATACATGTGATGGCTGGAGTGCACTGAAGTCAGGAACCTGAAAGGTTCTGAAAATCCCAATCAGATGGAAAGATAATTAGCATTGGGATGTATGACCAGTCATCGCACTGAAATGCCAACCTAAAAATGTCATGTGTGTGCTCTGATCTTGGTGCTGTTCTCAATATTCACTCACTCTGCTCTCCATTCACACTGTAAACTCCTCTCCATGAGATTAGAGCTAATGATTGACAGCAGAGATTGGCTTAGACAGCAGGGGGGAGAAGGGCTCCAGGTTAGCAAACATCTTAGCATCTGAGTGTGAATGTGTGTGCGTATGTCTGTCAGACATCTCGCTATGACGGGACCCTCAACAGTGTGATGCAAGGTGGTCTGTTGTTCCTGCAGAGAGGAACATTGCTGAAGAAAGCATAAAAGTTGGCTTCTTTTGAAATCGTCGTGTTTGGTTAGGCCAGCTCAGCAAAGCCAACTTATGTTTCTACAGTGTCTGAAAAGCTAAAAACTTTCTCCACCCACAGCTTTCGAGCAACAACCACCACCAGCTCTGAAAGCCTTTATGCCTATAAAAATAACAACTGCTTGCTACAAGCTTTTAGCATGGTAAACAATGCTGCTAGCATTTAGCATCTGTTTTCCATCAGGCTAATAAAACCAGTACATGAAAAGACACTGAGCTGGTGCTAGTTTAAATTCTTTTTGAGAGGTGAGATTCTGAGAGCTGTGGTGATTTTAGCATGCAGTTTATATTAGACAGTCTGATTACTTCTATGTGCCTGAAGCTGAAACTTAATGAAATACAACAAAAAATGTGGTGCAGTGAACAAGTCATATTAAACCACAGTCACAGCAAGCCTCAGCCCTCATAACCAAGCTACTAGCAAAACATTTGCCGCGAATGTCAGAACACTCACTTTTTAAATATGATAACGACGAACAGGTGAGCCACCCCTAGCTAACACACCCACACCTCACACAAATATGGTCACCACACCCAAACAATATAAATACCACAACCACAACCTGTATCAAAATGACAGATACAATGTTTTTTTACAACGTTTAACTAGTATTTATGTTTTCTGTGTTGCAATGTAAACTAAAAAGTTCTTCAAGTGTTATTAGCTGGCTTTTGTTCAAGCCAACTTTGTTCATGAAGTTCCTGCCTCTAGTTTTCAGTTACTTTTCAGTTAAGTGTGAAAAGTACAAGTACAAATGTTTCTTCACTGGTATGAAGAGCAGGTTTTGACAAAATAATGATTTTCAAGTTGTCAAACGATTGCTAAAAGCACCCCTGAACACCCAAAATATTTGACTGCTGATAAGTGCTGACATCACAACAAGGGGATAAAATGTGGCAGAGAAAACATGCGCATTTATGTGAAAACCATTCTGAAAAGCCAGATGTCCTCAAAAATTTAGCGGGCACTGAATCATTCCGGGCACACAAGTACGCCAGACACACTCACCAGAAAGTCCATAACCATTTCTCTCTCTGGGTTTGACATTATCATTGCTGATGTAGCATAAAGCTGACATTTGCAGCAATGCTAAGCTTGGAGTCTCCAGGTGAATTTATAGAAAGAACTAGGCTGCATTCGAGACACACTACAGGCAAAAAGTTGTCAATTTGGTAGAAATAAACAGTTCTAAAAGACAGCCATGTGTTTATTTACCCAGAACAAATGACTAAGCTGGGATTGTTCCTAGATGTGCAGCAACAGTGTGAGAAATGAGTTTTATGAAGTGTGCAGCAATGGTATGAGCAGAAACATGAGTGTTATTGTGTTTAGACAAAGTTTGTGCAGTAAGTGTTAATGAATTTAGATCAAATATGTGCAGTGATAGTGTGTTCAATAAGTTGATGAGTTAAGACTAAATGTGTGCAGTAAATTTGTTAACAGGTGTAGACTAAATTTGTGCAGTAAAAGTGTGTGCAGTAGTAGTAATATTGGTTTTAGACTAAATGCGTGCAGTGAGTTTAGCCTAACTATGTAGCCTAAAAATAGATGTGCAGTAACTGTTAAGATTAAATGTGTGCAGTAGGTGAGTGTTAAAGTGTTTAGACTAAATGTGTGCAGTAATAGTGTGTGCAGTAAGTGTTAAACTAAACGTGTGCAGTAATAGTGCGTGCAGTAAATGTTAGACTAAATATGTGAAGTGAGTATAAATGAGTTTAGACTAAATGTGTGTAGTAAATGAGTGTTAATG